>JAJEJO010002450.1:0-87008 GCA_020662805.1 Glaucomys volans
GATCTATGAATTGTCTTCATTCTGTTGTAAGTGTCCTGTTCAAAAATAAAATTTAAATTGAACAAAGTCTAGGTTATAATTTTGACTTTCAGGTATTGTGCACTTGGTGTTGCATATAAAAACCCATCACCAAGCCCATAGTCATTTAGATCTACTCCTCTATTGTTTCCTCAATAATTGTATACTTTCGTGGCTTATATTTAGATCTATAGAACATTTTGAGTCAATTATTATGAAGTCATAAGGTCTATATCTACTTTATTTTTTTACTTTTGCATGATCATTTGCAGTTGTATTAATAACATGTGTTTAAAAGGCCATCTTTTCTCTGTAATATTACCTTTGTTCCTTTGTCAAAGTCATTTGAAAATATGAGTATATTCCTGGGCTTTCCATTGTGTTCCACTGATCTATTGGTTTATTCTTTCACCAGTGCTGCTTTTACTGTCACTGTATAAAACGTCTTGAAGTTAATGAAGTTAAGTGTGTCAGTCCTCAAATTTTGTTTGTCTCCATCAATATTGTGTTGGCACTGCTGAATATTTTGCCTCTTTATATAAATTTTAGAATCAGTTGGTCTATACCCAAAAAACCTCACTGGAATTTTAACTGGGATTGTATTGTGTCTACAGAGCAAATTGGAAGAATTGATGTGCTGACACTAGTGAATTTTGCTGTCCATGAATATGAAATATTTCTCTATTTGGTTCTCATTTGATTTTCCATTTGAGTTTTGTAGATTTTCATATCTATGTGTATCTTCTATGTATTTTGTAATATTTTTTAACATTTATACATAAGATTTTTCATTGGAGGTTACTGTTATAAATACCATTGCGTGGATTTTTTTCTTGAAAATCCTTTCTATGTATTTATTTTTAAAGTGTACATTAGGATAAATGGTTTTGAAAATGTATAAAAATAATGTATGTATTAATTTTTTATATTTTTCATGGTCCCTTAAAAGATTTCATTTCCTTATCATTAAAAATGTATTTCAACTATACCCATGGTACTCTCAAAAGCCAGGAATTTTAAGATTTTCTAAAAGAAAAGTTTTAATATTCACCTTTCATAAAATAATTGAAAATCATACCAAAAGTATTTTAAAATATAATTATTTCTCAGCATGCTAGCCTATATATCATAAAAATCATCTTTACACTATAATAATCCTAAGTGATAGCATTCTTAAGAAAAAAGCACAAAGATAGTTTATTCAAAAAAATATTCCATTGTAAAAACTTATAGAATTTGCAAGCTAAACAAAAATATCTGACTTTCAATTTCACCATATCAATTTTCCATATACACTGTGTAAACATGTACTCATTACCAACTCCAGGTAAAACCAGGTATCACTACAAAAACATATAATAAAAAAAATTTCAGTATAAAAATACATATCAAGTTAAGTTGTTATCAATGGAGTTAAGACAATTTTAATAAAGTCATAATTTGAATCCCATATACAAAGTAATCCTACAAAGATATTTTATTCAAAGATATTAATTTAATTTCAAATAAAAAGTTCTATACCAGTAAACAAGCTTTCCTTTTACTAATATTCTCTAATAAATGTTTTCTTTTGATTAGCTTTTACAGTGTCATCAAGAGATGCTGCTTTGAAGTCACATGGTGTTATTGCTACAAGAGGACTTATTTCTTTGTCTTTACTGATCTACTGTGAAGAAAAGTCTTATAGAGGTCAAGGGTATATTTGGCATATTTTCAGTGGATAACACAGACATAGTGTTGAAGCAAAAGCAGAATGTCTTTAATCCGAGGGAGGTCTAGCAGGGGCATTGGTCCAAGAAAGAGAAAAACTTGGCTACCTATTCTGAGAGCCTTTATTGTTTTTCTTATTATCTTTAGCATAATTGGACTTCTTCCCTAACTTTGAACTCAGAACTTTAATTCCTGGTGTTGTGCATCTGATTGGTCAACTACAGGCTTTGGAACAAAATCCAGAGCTTTTATCAGGACACTAAGATTAATATTTGAATCTATTCCAGGAGACCTCATTTCAGATAACCTGAACTCAAAAGAATCATCAAATCAGTAAGTGACAAATTCTCAAGGTCTCTTGTGGGAGAAGCTTTACAAAATGCCAAAGATGTTGGAGATCCTGTTAATTCTGATATTCCAGTAGAAGACTGCCAGAAATTTGCTAGCTGTGAAAGGGAAAAGTATTCCAAACTTAGATCTGTAAAACTGGAAGATGACTGGTTACAAAGATCAACAGAAACTGAAAAAAATGGGAAAAGAAAGATAACAAAGATTAACAGATGAAGCAGAGCACTGGCTTGGATGGTTTCCTCTGTGTTCCTGAAACAATGCAGCTAGGAATGCACTTTTACATTGGGAAAACTGCAAACTGTTATTTTTTTTAAATGTAATTCTTGACTTTGTGTTCAACTAAAGAAACATTTCCAACTTCAGTCTTTCTACTAGTACTTAGATTATCACCAGTTATATTTTCTAAGGAGCAAGTTAAGTGCAAAGGAGTATTTCTATTTCCAATGCTGTTTCTTAACTGGAGTGTTGTGGAAATCAGGTAGTGAACTTTTGCTGTCTTTGTCCTTCAAATTCTGCAGGTTATCTTTTTTTCCAGGACCACTGACAAAGCCTTCTGCACATCAGACTTGTTCTTCAGAGTTGTTTCAATCAGTATTTCATCTGCACAGCATCTCCAAGTACCTCTCTCATGATAAAAGTGTGAATGAACACGTGCCTGACCAATTTCACTTGGCTGATGGTTCAAAAGGGAATTGGAAGAATATCTCAGATCTTCATAATCATACTCTTACAGGTTCAACAACTGACAGCTTATCACAGTGTGAGAAAATAAACTGAGCAGCTGCTGATGGTGATGAGTTTTGACAGAGTGTGTCTTTCAAGAAATTAGTCAATTCATAATGTTCCTCTAAATCCTTTTAATAACTATGAGTTCTGTAGTGATGCACCCTAATTTCTAATACTAGCGATTTGTGTACTTTTTATTTGTGTTGTCATAGTTAACCTGGTTGGACTCACTAACGCTACTCATTTTTTCAAACTATAGTTTTTTATTTTGAATTACATTGATTTGTTTCATTTTTTAAATAGATCTTCTGCTCAGTTTAGATATAATTTGCTCTTTTTTTCTAGTTTCTTCATTTTAAATATGTGCATTCAATGCTATTAATTTCCTTCTGACCACTACTCTTTCTAAAGAAAATCTCGAATTTTGATTAGTTTTAATTTTCATGAAATTTATTTCAGTTCAAAGTGTAATTACTTTTTAAATATTTTTGTTTTTTTCATAAGAGATCTGTGGGTTTCACTGCAGCATAATCAATTTAAGGGAGAAAAAGGCCTAATGAAAACTGAAGGGAGATTACTAATACAGAGGAAGGAAGTTAAGTGGAAGAAAGAGGAGAAGGCAAGAGGAGGTACTGGGAATTCAAAGTAAGAAGAAGAAATCAACATACTTTCTTATACTGCCAGTAGAATTCTATAACAATTATTAATTGGAGAGAATGCCTCCAAGAATTCCAAATAAACCCTTTCTAAAGGTGAGGGACTGTCTATTGTCTCTTCATTGAATAACAAAGTATGTGATGTAAAATTTATTTCTACACCTGAATGATTGGATTAATTTGTTATTTGATTCTAAAATGATCTTCTGAGCACACATAGAGGTTAATTGGAAGTATTTTTTAAGTGTTCTAGTGAGGAAAACTAGGAAATTAAGGAAATAGAGGAATTTACTCTAGGCTCGCTTTCTACTTTTTCAGCTAGAACAGCATATTCAAAGTTTGACTTGCTTTTTAACATGCCAGACTTTTATATTAGATATCCTTTCCTTAGTTTACCTGATCTTAAAAACAAATGGTTCAGAATATATTTGACTATTCTATTACATGACTGGCAATTCTGCAAAATTCAGTGAATTTGTTGGCCAAGAAATTAGTGCTTATTTTCTATATATTTAAATTATTTTTATAAACAGAGATTTAAAAATCTATCAGTGGAACTCTAAGTGATATTTGAAAATGCATAATCTAATGCTTTCCTTAATTATACATGTCAATTTATTTCAAAATTTAATCATGCACTTATGTTAAAAGATCTTATTTTCACTTCTGAAAAACCCTGAAACCATAACACAGCTCATCACATAAATTTTATTTTTCTTCAATTAAAAAAAGTCCCTTTGAAATGTGACAAATACAATTCCAATCCCACAAAAGTTATTTATTAAACATGACTTTCCAGAACAGATATATCTTAAATGCAACATACTAAATGAAAATACAAAGCTACACATTCAATTTAGCCTATACGAATTCATATTATCAATTTCAATTAGCTTAACAAATGGACTATGCCCTGTTTATTTTACATATTTGCATTAATACCTACTAATTTGCATTTATATATAGAGTATATGTATTAAGTTTTGATAGATATAGTTATATATATATTGCAAATATGTTTCTTGATAAGTTAAAAATTTACACCACTTAAAGTGATATTAAACTGAATTTTGGGCTTCATTTTCTATTTACTTTTTTTTCAAGTTTCCTTTACTTTTAAAAATATTATTGCCCATTGAATGCAAAAATTCATAAGCAAATAGTTTATGAAATAATGACAAAGTGACTCTACAAAGTTACCAGTACCCAGAAATGCATTTCAAAAATTTCCTTTAAAATACCTTGGTAATCATTAACATCTCTGTGTTCCACAAAAGGAAAAAGAAAGAAAGAAAGAAATCATAGCACTAGGGCTGTAGCACAGTGATAAAGTACATGCTTAGCATTCCAAAGGACACGGTACAATCCCCAGCACAAAGAAAGAAAGAGAGGAAGAAAGGAAGGAAGGATCATGATTTCTAACAGCAGAGATGAGGATGCTTGAAATTTATTTAAATGGAATAAAGCAGTATTCAATCTTATCTACCAGTTTCCTCTCAATCAACATTATGCTTGTGAAATTTATCTGTTATTGTACATAGCTCAAGTCAATTCAATTTCTTTTCTACATAGCTTTGTACAATGTACTTACTGCAATTATACAAATTTCTATATCTAGTAGTTGTGTTCTATATCTGGTGATGTGTGGCTGCATCACTATAGTGAAAATCTTTATCCAAATATTTGTGTTCATTCTTCTGTTAGGACTGTTTCTAAGCAGTTCTGTTACAGACTGGCTCTAGGTATATTTGTGCAAGCATCTTTGGAACCAATGCACACTCATTTTTTCTGTCTTTATCCCTATAGAAGGAAATGAGGATGCTACATCTAAATGGACAGTGCAAAAGACTTTAGCCAAACTATTTGCGGTAATCTTGTTATAGCAAGAACCATGAGAGTTCTGATTGTTTCCTAAGCATTTTAGCACTCAACATTATTCTCCAGTTGATTTTGTTATTCTCAGTTTAGTAATCCAGGGGAGACACCAGAGCATCGTATCATGATTTAGTTTTCATTTTCTTGATCATTATAGAAGTTGAAAACTATCATAATCTAAATGACCATCTGGGTAACCAATTTTGTGGAATGTCTTTCAAATTATATTTCCAATGCCTCAATATATTCATGTTAACTTGTGGGAGTTAGATACATTATGGTTCAAAACCTTTGTTGAGTGTGCTTTCTGGCCAATATCTTGTATTATCCTGTAACTTTCTTTTTACATTAATAAGTGGATCTCCATGACAACCAAATATATTTCATCTTAAAACCGTTAAATTTATAACTGTTTTCCCTTAAGATTAATGTATTTCATGTAATATATGAAAAAAATTCTCAAATTCAAAGCTCGAAATCATTCTTCTGTTTCATTCTAGAAGCTTGAGAGTTTTATCATTAAAACTCAGAGGTGTGATTTCATTTGGACTGATTTAGAAAAATGGATTGAGGTAGAAGTCAAATTATTTTGGTTTTTGCTTTTTTTCCCCATAAGAATAAATCATTTACCTAAAATCATTAATTGAAAAGATCGAACTCCTTTTTCCTAAGTCAGGTTAAAATATGTTTGGATCTTTTTTTTCTTTTTTCCTTTTCTTTGTTAATATCTTTCTGTTCATTTGATGTATTTGTATATCTATGTCCTTTGCTTCTACTGGTGCAATTTTTCACCATTTTATTTTTGCTTTTTGAGGAAATACAGAAAATAAAGACTTTTTTAAATAGTTCATGCAGCCCTATTACTGAACATATTAATTATTCTCTATTTTGCTTGATGTTTGAGAATTTTCAAGAGCTCAAGGCTACCATCTGCAATACTACTTTCTTCTCCTCTCCTCTGATATTCCTAACTCTGTGTATATGTTTGTGGGTATTGTTACTTTGGTAGAAAATTATGTCAGAACTATCACCAGTGGTTATGGCATACAAGCATGGCATTTCATTATCTTAAATGTTAATGCAGCTCTTTTTATGCTTATAGTAAGATGCTGGATCTTTCAATTGAGACCAGAAAATTGTTTTGTTGTCAAGCAAGGATAATTCTAGTTCTAAGAAATAACGTACAGTAAAATACACAAAGTGATAGGGCATAACTAAGGACAATACTTCTAAGAGGATTACAAAGTAATTTTAATAGTGCTTATTTTTGCTAACATTATTAAATTCCCTGCTCCTCTTGAAATTATGTGGCAGCAAATTAATCTATAGTTCATTTCTTTGTGGATACAACAAGATGGTATTTTATTCCATGACATAAATGTTAAGATTTATTTATTTACATGGTTATTTAGTTACATTTCTGTGTTTTCTCTAAAAATAGTATTTTGAATTAATGGACATGTTTAAATTAATAAAATATGTAGAGAGCATATAAATAATTGGGTTCCTAAATATTTTTCTTTTTTATTCTAAACTCAGTAAAGTACTTATGCAAGTTAAATATAAATATCAGTTTATCTGAGAATGAAATTGGAGGAAAATAAACTCCTTTTTAAAATATAGTGGTCTGTGGAACCTGGACAAGTAGGAAAATGTACTAACATTTTTGGACAGGAGGAACAACAGAAGTTTAAGCTCAGTAACACGATAGAGTCATGGGTTTTGGCAATTTCCTGCAGTTCAAATACTATATTTAAAATAAACATATTAAACTTAGCCTGAACAAGAACTAATAAACAGATGTATCTTTCTTTATAGAGTGTGTTGTATTGGGACAACTCAAATTTATGTAGCCTCACATTATTAAGTTAGAGAGAATGAACGTCAATGTCTTTTAATCCCCCTCCCTCGTCCCCCCCATGACAAGCTTACTTTTCTTGGAAGTCGTTTAATCTATTTACAACATAGTTCCCTTACATATGCAAAATACAACATATTAGTAACTCTAGTAAATTTTTGTACAGATTAATTTATACAATTCAAGTAAAACTCAAAGTATATTTTTTGGTCGCCTACTACAAACTCAATAAATCATAGCCATTACTACCTTTGTATTTTTGTTGTTGTCCTTAAACTGTAGCCATTTAACTCTTTAGCCATCAAAAATAATTAAAGAAAATTAAATTTCTAAAACAGGTATATTAGTTCACAAAGAGTTTTTTACACAACAACCGAATTATGAGTCATTTTTTAATTTCTTTACCTCTGACTTGCTAACACTGTACACAATTACCATCGTTCAATACTATACTAAATTATTGCATGAAAGAGAAAGCAAATAATATTCAAATTATTCATGTTTTTTTACTAAGCTGGAAATAATAATTCATTCTAACTTTAGAATCTGTAACTGGAAAGGAAAGGGACAAAATGCTTTACTTGCTGAATATTTTATAATCCATTTACATAAATATTGATGAAACAAATGATATTCAAAAAGAACTCAGAACTTTACATCTAATAAAATACGTCAGTCTCACCATTATCAACAAGACAGTTTATAAAACTGTTGGCAGATCTATACAGTTATGTTAGTAGTATTCATTCATTCACTTTTATTTTTACATAAATATATCACAGATAGATATGTTTAGTTGTGGGTGTGCTATCATTTATTTTTAAGGCATATATTGGGAAAAGGAATGATTTCTTGTACAATGGTAAAACCACAAAAGGAAACCATATGTTCACATAATGAAATGCTTATATAATTTATTATAAGCACATAAAATTAGATTAAATTCTACTTCTAAATCCTAATCTAATCCTCTCCTGGTTGTATATAAAGGTAATGCTACTTTGACAAATGTTCACAAAGAACTAATTTTAGAATTTATAAGGAATATGCTTCAAGACTGAGTAAGTGGATGCAAGAAGAATCTGCTAAATTTAGCAAGAGCATTATTAAATTTCTGAAAAAAATATTGAATTAAATTTGACAGAATCATCATATTACACGCTGTCAGTCTATTTTGCCAGGTAGTTTTTATTTCATGGAAACATTTTTAAAGATTTTTTTTAAACTGAAATCTTATAAGTCACTTTTGAATTCAAGATGGATTAGGAAACTTAAGTTAAAAAAAATGAAGACGTTAAAGCAAAATGAAAAGTAAATTAACAGGGAAGTTGCTGTCGTTTATCATACCTTAATAGAAAAATTCTCTCTCCTGAAGAATTTAACAGTCCATCATCGTCAGTAATCACCTTCATAGTTTTGAATGCTGGTAGCTGGTTCATCTCAGAATAGTCACATCAATCACCTCTCAAAGATTTCTAGTCTGTGGAGTTAATAAGAATTGGGCACATCACCTTATGATTTAGGAGAAGCTAAAGAGAAACTTCTGATATATACACCAGTCAGAGACATCATTGGTGAATCACTGTTTTGAGGAAATTTCAGGGAAAATGTGCAATTTTTTTACTTTAAAATCAAATTGAGGGGTCAGTTTCTGTAGTTGGATGTAAACTATTATGACTAAGTTATGTGTGTTGAGTGCAACTTCAAGAAAAGTAGAAATGTTCATGATGTGTATGCTTCCTGAATAAATGTATTTGTGAATTTCTATCAGCTTAATTATTTTTAAATAATTATCTGCTTAATATCTATTTTAAACACTGAACTGTAAACAAAGATATATGTAGTCTGTGTATAAAACACACTAAAAGAAACACACATATTCAAATTTAATGTAGTATAATAAATAAACTATATATGTGTATATAACATACTCTCCCACCTATAAAAAATTGTAGGGCATTTCTGAAATCATTGACCTCTGAATGTCAATATGATGGGAAAAAATAATAAATAATAATGACTTTATGAAAGAAAACTACAGTGAGATTATAGTAAACTTTAAAATTTTCTATATTCAGAAAGATTATTGTTAGCAAATGATTAAATAAATAAAAGATTATTATTAATTAAATAAAATAAAAGATTATTAAATAAAATAAAAGATTATTAGCAAATTATTATTTATCTAATGAAAGTGATACTGTTACAGAATATGTGTATGTTTAAAAAAAAATAAGGACATTGAAATAATCTTCAAACATTTATTGTAAAGAGAGAATTTCAATTTGAATAAAATACAAATGCAAAAATATAAAGCTACCATAACTTTAAAATTATCATTTAAAGTGGTGATAAGCATTGCAGGTGTAATTCAGAAGTAAAGTGCTTGCCTAGCATGCTCACTCCCTGAATTTGACACTCAGCACCACAACAAAATATGCAGGTGATATTCTACAGCAATAAATAAAACAGACTAATGTCATGGAACCGCTTAAATCAGCTTAGATTATAGGCAACAAATAATAAAATCTATGTAAGTTGCTGATAAATTCTGTGGAGAAAAATAAAGTGGTGAATTTAAAACATCCTTATACACAGATACATATGTTTATGTATGTAAACTTTTTTCTACACATGCAAATATGCTTTAGCATGTGTACCTTACTATTTTTAAAAGTTGATTGATTTGCAAATTAAAATCCACATTTTATGAAAATAAAGAAAATCTAGATAACATATAAACAGAAAAAGTTTCATAATCCCACTGACACTGAGGTAGTGTTTTCATTTTTTGATGATATATAGCATGAGATATCATGCATATAGCCTATTTATAATACATAATAAATTTTGAATGACTCTACTGCTATTTTTTATAGTGTATTATCTTCAACTGACAACTTTGAGGTTGTCATCTTACTACCAACAAAATTTCTAATATTCCATTTTTTATCCTTACATAAATATTAAGTAATAATTTTTCAGATCTCAATATTCTTATGATAAAAACAAATATATGCTTCAAATACATTAGAATATTTTACCTCATTAAAGTTTCTTAGAAGGCACATTCATTATTGTTGGCAAAAGCACCATTGAAAATACATATCCCATCAATTTTGAAGCCTCTACCAATATAATAGTTTGATCATAAGTGAGTTTTGGCAAATATATAGTCCCTTCTTGAGAAAAATAATTATTTTTTCACTACACAGAATGTTTTATTTTATATTAAAATAGTTATTCCATTTTATGTGTTTTTACATAATATTTAATGGAAAAAAATCATATCAGTTAAAAGTCTCAAAGAGGCTGAAAATTTGTGAATGTAATGTGTAAAGTCTTTCTCCCCAGCCAAAGAAGGCACACACACATAATGACAATTCAGATTGACATATAGTATGTTTCCAGCAACCACAAATCTCACAGAGTCTACTACAGGTCATTGCTACCCTGAAAATGTAACCAACATTTCAACTTCCATGACCTTTCTATAGGAAAAATAATGGTTCCCCAAAGATGTCAGTGTCCTCATGCCAGACACCTGAGAATAGCACGTTATGTAGAAAGTGGGAATTCATGTTGGAGAATGAATTAAGGTTGCTAATCAGCTGACCTTAAGATATGTAGATAATCTTGGATTATACAGACTGGACCCTATGTCACTCCAAGACACCTCATAAATGAAAGTGGGAGGCAGAATGTCACAAGTTGTAACAACAGAAGTCAAAGTTGTAAAATACTCATTGGCTTTCAAGATGAGGAAGACATGCTACCAGGAATGCTGGCATCCTCTATAGGGAAAGCAAAGAGTCTCCCAAAGGAACCATCCCTGTGAAGACTGATTTTAGCTTAGTGACACCCACTTCAAACTACTAACCTCCAGAACTCAAGAATACACATTTGTGTTGTTTTAAACCACTGAATTTGTGGCAATTTGCTACAGCAGCAAGAGGAAACTAATAGGCTTCTAGATTACTTTTGCCTGTTTTTGAATTTATAGGAATGAAGTAACACAGATTATAATTTTTCTGGCTGACCTCTCATCGTGTAGCTTCATATTTGGCTACTTTTGTCGATTCACTAATGTTTAATATTGTTTATGAAAATATACCTAATTACATGTATCTCTTCTAGGGCTGCATGCACTATACGCATTTTGGACATAGATGACTAGATTGCAAAAAAGGTTAGACATACACATGTTTATATGTGGGATCATTCTTATATGAGTAGAATTTCTGGGTCAGTATATATGGATTTTTTTTTCTTCTTTGCAGTGCTAGAAATTGAACCAATGGCTTTGTGCATGTAAGGGAAGCATTCTACCACTGAGCCACGTCATCAATCCATGCATACATTTAATGTAGGAAATACTTCAAAAGTTTTCCCAAATATATGTAACTTATCACAGCCATGTGTTATTGGTCATGGCAGTTATCTATCTACTTATTTACTTGATAGTGTACATATTTAAGGTTAGATATTGCCTTGTGAATTTTGTAGATGGTCTATTATAGTGGTTTAAGTTGTATATCTCTGACTTATTTTTCTTTGCATAAAGTTATCACAAAGCTATACCGACTAGACCTATTGTCTGTCAAGTTAAATTGGGGTGCACCTTTTAATTGACCTCCTACCGCTGCCCTCAGTTCCTGACAACCATTAGTCATATCTCTATGATCATGCTTTTTTCCAGGATATCATATAATGCAATAATGCAATAATGCAATATAGAAACTTTTGATTCTGACTTTTTCACTTCGTGACATATGTTTGAAACTTATTCATCCTGTAGTGAAACAGTAGTCATTGTTTAATTCTGAGTGGCATGACATCGCATGTTTCACTATACCCATGCTGACAAACAACAAGATTGTCTTAAGTTTTTGTCGATAACGAATGAATAAACTAAATATTTATCATCAAGTTTTTAATTAATCTTGGTAAATACCTAGCAGTGTGCTGGGTAGGTCATCAGTGTATATTTAACTCTGTAGGAATCTACAAAAGTATTTTCCAAAGTAAATGTACCATTTTATTTTTTCATAAACAACGCGGTGTGATTTCTGGTTAGTGCCAGTTTTTGGTTTCATGTTTAGCTATTATGATTGCTATGTTGTAGTTCTTGGGTTTCTCACTGTTGCTTTATTTCATTTTTGCATCTATCTTGTTTAACATTTTTCTTTTTATTAACAAATAGACATTTTACACCTTAATGGGATTCACTGTGATATTTACACATGCGTGTAGTGTGCATTGATCATACACATCCACTTTCTTCCCATGCCCATTCCCTACTACCTACTCCCGTCCCAGTCTCAAATGGCAGAACATGGAATACTTGTCTTTCTGTGTCTGGCATATTTCACTTAGCATGGTATCTTCTTCCACTTTAAATTTCTTTTCCCTAAGAATGATTACAAGCATCTGTACCTATGATTATTTGTTCTCATATGTTCTATGATGAAGTATCTTATTTGGTCATTTTAAAAATAGGGTTAATTTTAAGTCATTGAATTTCAAGTATTCTTTATATACATATTCTAAATATAAGTTTTCTATCAGAAAGATGTGTTGCAAATATTCATTCCAGGCCTTGATTTGCAGTTTGGCATTTTTAATGTCTTCCACAGAAAAAAATTTTTAACTTTTATACAGTTCAATTTGTTATTTTTTCCTGAATGGACTATGGGGTTATTTTTCTTTTGTATCATACCTAAAATTTTAAGTGAAAAATAATACAGATTTTCTCCAGGTTTTCTTTTTCTAGAAGTTTTATACTTGTTTTCTTCTGTTTTGTCTTAAATTTAGGTCTATCACCTATTTTGAGTTGCTTTGTGTGGAATTTGTGATTTATTTTTCAAGGATCATTTCAGTTTGTAAGTATTTTTCTCAATATAATTTGTTTGAAAGTATTCATTTTTAATTAATTGTTTTTGTCATTTCATCAAAACTGACTCTATTTTTATTGATCTTCTGAAATCTTTTTTTGATAAGAATTATCTTTACATGCATTCTATAGACATAACCATTTGTATATATTAATCAAGAACCTGTCCAAGTCTTTTGCCCAGTGATTTATTGTATTTTATGCTTTGTAAATGTATTTTCCTTAATTTTATGTACTTTTAGGAATTTTATTTTTAAATAAACCTCTTTTTTCATTAGTGCTAACTTTAGTTTTTAGTTAATATGTATCTATAAACTGAATACATATTTAAAACTTGTTTTGTTTTACTTTATTTTTGCTTGATATGAACCATGTTAGTTTCTTTTTTTTTTTAATTGGTCCTTTATAAGCTGTACAAACGGGTAGGGTTAGGGTATTTTATGTATTTGTGTTATTTTCAATGTTGTTATAACATCACTCTGAATACAGTTTTTTTCCCCTTAATCCTCCACCATTTTCCTATATCTGCACTAAATATTTGCATGTTTAATCTGCATTTCTGCCTCTTTTCATTGGGTATATTTTATTTTAATTCTTCTCCTACCTTACTTTGAATTTCTTTCTTTCTTTCTTTCTTTCTTTCTTTCTTTCTTTCTTTCTTTCTTTCTTTCTTTCCTTCCTTACTTATTTATTTATTGTACTAGAGATTGTACCCAGGGGCACTTTTTAACTGAGCTGCATTTCCGAAATTTTTTATTTTGGAAATTTGAAGCAGACTGTTACAAAGTTGCTTAGGACCTCATTAATTTTATTGAGGATGGCGTCCAATTTGTAATTCTTCTGCCTCAGCCCTTTGAGTTGCTGGGATTACAGGCATTCACCACCAGCACAAGTCTTTATCTTTGAACTGTGAATTTGGATAGATTCTCAAAATCGTGAATCACTAATTTTTTGCTTCTGAAGTTTAGTTTTTTTAAAAAATATATCTTTATTGTAATCACCTTAACACATAAGTGCTCTAAACTTTATATACTTTATTTACTTTATCATTAGATATTTTTTCCAAAGATTTATGCAATTTTAAAATGTATTTAATATTTGTCATACAATTTATTTTTATCTATATTTTCATAATGCATTATGCGTAAATTGTTAATGAAAATAGCACATCTTAATAAAGCTACCATTAAATGTCTTTCCCCCCCACTTACAAGATTTTTAAGTATAAGATCTTTATATCTCTAGAATATAATAAAATTGTTGTCTTACAGATAACAGCATCACTTTTTATCTACTTAACTTAATATTTATTGCATATTCATCAATAGAGAAGATTTTGTAAAAAATAATCCCATATCTTTTCCTAAACTCATTTCTCTTACATAATAACACATTTACACCAATTGCCCAAGCTGCAATGCAAATTTTTTGTGTGTATGCTGTGTTGAGGACTGAACCCAGCATCTGGCACATGAGAGGCAATGGCTCTACCACTGAGCTGTAATGTTTTTAGTATATGTCTTTAGTAAATGAATTGGTCTTCCTTCTCATATCCCTCCAGGACTAAGCTATTAGCTATTTCTCTTAACTTATAAAATATTTGAAATTGATGCAACTAAGTTCTTCTTAAATCATGATTTCTCTCATTCTGTTTCAAGTTAGCATTAATCATTCAGAAAACATCAACAACTTCCAAATTTTTCCCCTGATTCTTCTGTTACTTATTTAACTTAGTCTATACTCATCATCCAGAGCGATACTTTCAAAACATATGTATTATTATATAACTTTTCTGCTCTCCCCCTACCAATAAGTTACATCTCACTTAAAGCATAATTTCAATTCTCACAATGCTCTGTAATGCCCTTCAGGATTCAGTGACCCACTACTAATAACATCATTACCTTATCACCTGGAATTCTTTTACCCAACTCTTCTATCCCTGGTTGTTTGGAACTTCTTGAATTTTCCAAACATATCCACTCTGAGCCATAGCAAGATGGAGCACTTGCCTAGCATGTGTGAGGCACTGGGTTCGATTCTCAGCACCACATATAGATAAATAAAATAAAGGGCCATGAACAACTAAACAATTTTTTTAAAAAAAGTAAACATAAAAGGAGGCTGTCATGCCCATTTAATTCATATCAGTGCTCAGATCACTTCTTTAGTAAACACTAAAAAACCTCATATGTAAAAAAATAAAAAATGAAAAACAAAAAGGACTGTGAGGTTTTCTCAGTGGTTAACTGCTTTCAAAATTTGATCCCCAGAATACCAAAAATATAAACAGAAACAATAAACATTTAATAATTGGTTTACCTGTGTGATTACAATAATTTGAACATTTTAATACTTTTTTAAGCAACGAAAGCAACATTTGTGGTTCATCCTGTCACTTCCTGAGTAGACTTAACTAATTTCACTGATGCAATTTTCTAATCAATGTAGTGTGATTTGACTGAATGTTCTCTAAGAGCTCTTCACCCAAACATCCATGACTTATCTCTAACTTAAATTTTAATAGCAATTCATCTACCACTATGCAGCAAATTAAATTGTATGGTAATGTGAGAAATTGCTTCAAAATACATAAGTTCTATTCTATTTTAAATTGCCTGCTATCTTAGAACATTAGTGTTGGCAATATTAGATGCTTAACTTCCACTTTGACTTTGTGTTTTGGACCTCAAGTCATAGAATATCAGTAATACATATATGGTGGAAATGGGTCTACTTTTGTAACAATTTTGAAGTAGTTTTATTTCTATTTTCACTAAATACAGTAAAATTAATAAATTTTAAATGATATTGAAAAATCTTTTAGAAACTTGAAATATTTTGGTAAAATGCATTGTAAATAGAATTATAAAAGCACCATGTGATAGATATAATTTATATTTTCTGTGGACAATGGTTGAGAAGTTGTTAATAATGTAGAGTGTACTGGGAATATTATGGGCCTTAACCAGAAATTTCTGAATTCTTTAATGTAGGGTAATTTGATAGAATTAATTTTATCACAGATATCTAATTTACAAAACAGTCATACAGTTAATAACAAAAGTGATGATTTTGATAAGCATAAAGGAAATGAGATTCTCTCAACATATATTGTTCACTTAATAATGCACCCTTCAAATACATTTGTTTTATTACCACATAATGGAACTTTTTATATAATTTTATTTCCTGATCTTAAAAGATACAGAATATTTAGCAATTTCTAGAATATTATTTTATTTTTTCTATGTCTTCAGATTAGCACATTATATATACTTAAATTATAATTTCAGATTTCCTTAAACATTTATTTAACTTAAACTAAACTAAATCAATATTTATTCTAACAAAACCTGTAAATTACACATAACAACCAAATATTAATTGTTGATTACCTATCTATACCTTTTATCCATTTATATTCACTGATGTGCTTTATTTTATGATTATTATCATTATTATTAACGCTTTTGTTATTATTATTATTGGTAGTAGGGATTGAACCCAGGGGTTTTTATCATTGAGCTACATCCCTAGACTTTTTATTTTTTATTTTGAGACAAGTTCTTGGTAAGTTGGTGAGAGCCTTTCTAAGTTGGAAAGGCCTGTCTTGAACTTGGAATTCTCCTACCTCAGCCACCAGTGTAACTGGAATTATAGGCCTGTGCCACATTGTTTGGCCATTGTTATGTTTTCACAAAAGTCCATCTATAAAATATCATTAGAAATATTAAATGCAATCACTCATGAAAACTAATTTATGATAATTTATTAAATGTATCATTTTAATGAAAATGACAACTTTCACAAAGTATTGGAATAATTGTTATTTCTGCACAATATATAGAATGAATTAGACAATATAACAATTTTTGTGATTGACATTGGGACTGTTTGACTAAATAATTTCAATTTTTAAAAGGCAGGATGTTTCCTGATAGTCTCAATGGCATTTTTTTCTCTATTCTTGAAATGCAAAGCCAAAAAACTTTTAATAAAATCAACCATATTATGCCTAACATGAGAATTGACTCTGGTAGTGGATACACATATTATATTTTCCATCTAGTGTTTCTGTTAAGTCACAAAACTTGCATTTCATTTCTGATTATTTTGCGGTGTGTTGCAAGGGATTGAATTTAGTGCCTTGCACATGATAGGTGCTCTAATACTGAACTACACCACCAGCCCTAGAAAATTTTTTGATACCTACTCTAGCTTTATTAGTTTCACAACCTAGACCAAGATTTAAAAACAAAACAAAGGAGAGCAAAAAAGACTACAACATGTTTATTTTAATCCAGAACTCAATCTGAGTATAGAAAAGAAATTTCTTCTATTTCACAGGATTAAAAATGTAATCTTGTTTATAAAATATTGACAAAAATTACTCCCACTTTCCAAGCCTGTTTCTTTCTGTATCTCAGTCAGGATCTCCATCACTTTTTTGCCACAGTTTAAAGAACAGAGGAACCAGAAATTCAGACATATATCCCTTAATCACTTAATATTTTCAAATTATTTTCCTATTTTCATTTCAAGAACTCAGTATTATATGTGCATGTATTGTACATAGACATTTTCCATGAATTTTCTGAGCATATGCAAATGCATATTATTATTGTTTTAAATTTTCTGTAAATTATACACACATACAATTATACACATCTATGTGTATGATATGTACTTACGTGCAATATATACTATATACATAATTATGCCCACATGATTTTTTGCTAGAATGTGTATTTTTACTTTGTTTTAATTTGTTTCCATTAGGGCATTCTTGCTAAATCATTTATCTACATCAAGAAAGTGACTATCACAAAATAAAGTATTTGCCATTTTCCTTCAGACATGACCCCTCCAGGGACTCATGGATGTTTTTGTACTGTTGACTTCCAAAAACTCACTTGGAATTCTGAGGGCTGCTTAGCTCTCTGAGTTCTTTCCCTCACTTCATGGAAGGCTAATCCAAATTGATATGAGTTCAGACCTGATTCAGAGGGAAGATGAGTCAGTGTGGAGAATCAAACTTTCCACTAGCACCTGCCTTTAAACTCTATTAAAGTGGATTACTCCCGAATAAAATAGAAGAAGTGCCCATGGTAGTGAAGGAAGGCATTAAAAAGGAAGTCTTTTGTATTTGCATCAAGTGCTTGGTGTTTCTGTGGGAGCCAATTTAGGCTAATGTCAGCAAGGCCCTTCTGAGCAGCTGCAGCTTCTTGCAGATTTGCCAACTTTTATCTTGTTAGCTTCTGGGTCGAAATTTCATGCCATTTTCTCCCCCACCTTAAATAGAATTACTGAGAACATCATTCTTGCAGAAATTCCTCTGGCACTAAAAGTGACAAGGATACTTTGGGAATGGGGGAGCATCTGGAAACAGCTCTAAGTGGCAAGACTCAACCTTGTTTTCTGGGATGGAAGCCACTTGCAGCCTTCAATTTGGTGTCCAGTTGCAAGCTGGTCACACTGAGGTAGAACTGTAAAGTACCGCAAAAAGTGTATTATTATGTAAGAGGACATGAGGGCCCAGAGAGGATACGTGACTTTCTCAGACCAACACTTGATGAGTAAGAGTCATGGAAACGGGCTTTGAGTTGGGCATGGTGGCAAACTGCTGTAATCCCAGCTACTTGGGAATTTGAGAGAGAAAGAAGGATGACAAGTTCAAGGCCTGCCTTGGCTACTTGGTAAGACCTTGTCTCAAAATAGAGAGTAAAAAGGGCTGGAAAACATCCCTTGGTTCAGTCCCCACAAAAATTGAGGTTTGCATACATTGTACAACGATTAAATCATTCTAAACATATCTGTCTCCTCAAAAATGTATCACTTCTATAAACATTGACACGAATGTGTTACTGTAGTATGCTAATTTTATACTTTGGGTATAAACCAAGGAGTGGAATAACTGGGTCAAAAGGTGGGTCCATTCCAAGTTTTCTGAGGAATCTCCACACTGCTTTCCAGAGTGGCTGCACCAAGTTGCAACTCCACCAGCAATGTGAGAGTGTGCCTTTTCCCCACAGCCATGCCAACATCTATCATTGTTTATGTTCTTGGTAATAGCCATGCCAATTGGAGTAAGAATGAATCAAAATGAAGTCTGTAAAAATTGAAAAAAATAAATAAGTTAAATGAAATGCATCACCTCTTGGAGCTGGGCTCGGAGCTGGCTTGGAGCTTGCTACTTGGAAGAGCGCTTGCCTACATGCATGAGGCACTGGGTTCAGTCCCTAGCACCACATGAAAATAAACAAAGAAAATAAAGTCATGCTGTCCATCTACAACTACAAAAAAATGTATCACTGCTTTATGGTGAATATTAACTACCTATTGTTTAGCCTCTTGAAAAATACAGCACAGTATTGTGATATATGGTGACACTACTGTGCAATAGAACACCAGAACTTCTTGCTGCTCTCTAAATGAAATGCAAAAGCCACTGATCAGCATTCTCTCATCCCTTCCCATCCTTAGTCTCCACAGCCTCTGGTAGCCAGCATTCTACTCTCAACTGCTATGAGATCCACTTTTTTACATTGCACATGGAAATAAGATAATACAGTACTTAACTTTCTTTGCTAACTTATTTTACTTAACATAATCAACTCCAGTTCCATCCAGCTGTCACAGCTGACAAGATGTCATTTTATTTTCTTCATGACTCAACAGTATTCCATTGTGTATATATACAACATTTTCTTTATCCAGGTATCTGTTGATAAACACGTATGTTGTTTCCATATGTTGGTTATTGTGAATAGTGCTGCAATAAACACCAAGGTGCAGGTATCTGTTGGACATACTGATTCATGTTCCTGTTAATGCTTCCCTTAAGTAGGACTGCTAAACCACATAGTTTTTCTATTTTTAATATCTTGAGGAACTTCCATAATGTTTTCCATGTTTTTGTCTATACTTCCACCAACAGTGTACGCATGCTCCCTTTTCTTCACATCTGTGCCAGCTTTGTTATATTTAATCTCTTTTATTATAACCATTCTAACTGCATTGAGAGAATATCTCATTGTGATTTTGATTGCCATTTCTGTAATGGCTAATGATGTTAAGCATTTTTTCTTATTTTAATAGATTATTGGTTATCTTCTTTTGAGAGACATTGATTTAGAATTGCCACCCATTTTTTAATCAAATGATTTTTTCGGATGCCTTACGTATTCTTCATATTAACCACTTTTCTAAAATAGTTTGCTTCTGTCATGTGATTATCCATTTATGGGTTGCCTCTTCGCTCTGATAATTCTTCCTATTGCTTGTATTTTGATAATGTTTACATGGAATCAGTAGATCATGCTAGTTAGTTTGTACATTTAATATGGATTCTTACACTCCAAAAACACAGGGCAACTTTAGTTCTTTCTCTCTCCCCCTCTCTTTTCTTTATTCTATGATCTTCTTTATAACTGTCTTTACCACTTTAGTTAAACTTATTTCTAGGTATTTTATTTTAAATTACATTTTATTTATTATTTTTATATTAGTATGTTTTATTTTTAGACATAACAATATATGCATGTGTAATGACTTATTTTGAGTTCCATATTTATTGAGTTTTTTCTCATTATTCTCTTTCTGCAGCCTTTCTTATTGCTCACATCTAAATTTTTTGTCACTTTCCACAATCCACCTAATTATATGATTGAATTTTTCCTCTCAGCATTTAATTTGACATTTCCCCATCTTTTTGGTTATATAACTGTATTTTCAAGTTTTATTTTAGATTTTTTTTCATTTCCTTCAAAATTCAGTGCATATCATTCTCAAAAGTAAAATACATTACTCATTTTTATTATTAATTATTGATTTCTTTGGTGTGAATGATTTTCTCATAATTGTAATTAGAGAGATTAGTGTATGCCAAAAGTGGAAGTACACACAAAGGTACAGATTATCCCAAGTTCCTCTTAGTTCATGCTTAATTCCCATTAGAATCATACTCTCATATTAAGTTGCAGTGTTTTTTAAAATTCATAGTTATCTACTATGCTATGACTTAACTTCTCCAGGTATCACAATGAAAATGTTTTTCCAGGGATGGGTACCTACCTGCAGCATCTTTGCACAAGGTCCCATGGTTCACTTTGAGTGGAAAAATATAAATTGTCACCTCTTTTGCTTTGAGGCAATTTCAGTTACGTACCATTTCTGATAAGAGGAAGGAAGAATTAATTCCTCCCCTAACCTCCTTCCTCAGCTGAGATTATGTGTATAGAGTACAAACTGCCCGGATGTAGCTTCCCGAGTGGTTTTCTTAATAATGGAGCTTGTTCTTGTACATTTTTTAGTGATGATGTATGGCCTTCACACGTCTCAGTGTTTACTGAGTACAAATATTTTTCCACTGCAGTCTTCAAAACGTATCTTTGTAAATATATACACACACAAACACACGCACGCACAAACACACACACACACATTAGAGGTATTTGTTTATAACGTTTTACCAGTTATTTCTGGAACTTTGTTTTATTCAAAAAGAAAGGTCAATGAAGCAAAGTTACAGAGTGCTGTCTAATCCCAAGCATTGATTCTTTTAACTTATTTCTCTGTATTTTGCTACTAGGGAAAAGATTAGTTATATTTTTTTCTCTTACTCATCTGTTATTACAAGGTGATGTTTTGTTTATTTTAAATTCATTAGAGAACATTACATTGTATGCAGAAATGTCTAAGAAAGTGCTTATTCCGACAAATCATCCTCAAACTTTATATTGAAACAAGTAGTATGGGACAAGGAAAGAAATCATTTCTTTAACTCTTCAAAGTGTTTTTCTCTTAAAAAGTTATTCAGGATGAATTTCCACTCTTTCATGTGATATGCTAATCTGAGCGTTCATTACAGGATATTGTTTATGTACTTTAAAAAGTACTTGGGAAGCATTACATGACAGCTGTCTTCTTAATACCCTCACAGAAATTAGTTCTTCTATTTCAGGAAACTATCCCAGTGATCCCGATACGGTTCCATAAATAAATATGTAAATCTATTTCAGAATCATCCACAGACTGTATATTATAGATGTCTGTCTGTGATTCAAAGTACTTGCATGCTAAAATATGTACCTATACACAATGATAATATGCAAATGGTTTAACTTGATATAATTAAAGCAATTAAAACCAATGATGCAATAAAAATAAAAAACAGGTAGATAGACATACTTGCAAAACTTATTCACGGTAATAACCATTCTACAATTAAATTTTCTTCAATAAAGTTAACACTTTTCATTAAAGAACTCTGTTCAATTCACTAATTTAAATATTTATGTGATAAAATAAACATCTGCTTGTAATAGTGTTCATTTTTACCATTTTAACACAAGGCATTGACTGAGAAAATTCCTTCACAGGCTAAAATAGAAAGAGACAAAATTAGAATGACAAAAATTATCATTTTAGAATTGTGGTGGAGAATGTTAAGTATTAAACATTTGAGCATGTAAACTAAATTATTACAATAATAAGTATGAATGTTCTGTTGTAATATTAATTTAAATTATTAAATAGAATATAACTTATATAACACTACTTAACAATCTTTGATGAATTGATGATTCCTAAGTGAAAAAGAAACGTTCTAAATCAGTGCATTTGCCTTTCTGTACAATTGATAATACACATTGTTAAAACTTTCTTTATAAATTATATATTTGTATATATAGATAAATTCTTATGTAATTGGAAAATGACTATATCTGCTAATATTTGTATGTAAATTTCAATAAAAATGTTGACACCAGTTTGCTAATTCTATGTGAAATTGAACACTTTGCTCACTTTGGAAGGTGATTGAAAAAAATCTACTTTTAACATATTATTTTAAGGTTCCTGTATTTTCCTGTAGCATTTCTGCATAATAAGAAAAATAAATTCCATTTAAATAAATTATTCAAAACTCTTTGTTGTGGTCCATTTTCCATTTTCATCTTATAACACAATTTAGAAGCATGAGTGTTTTAAACATACATTTTGCATATTTAGGGGTAATTAGTGTTGAAGAATTGTTAGAGTATTAAATTAAGAAATGCAAAGCATATAAAATAAATGAATATTATTATTATTATGTTAGCATATAAAATAAATGAATATTATTATATTCAGTTAACCAAGTTCACAAATGATTACATGTCTTTTAGAGGGAAATAAATAATTCACAGTTATGTGTAACTATCCCTTATGATGATAACTAAATTCAGTAGCATTTAGTGAGTGAAGTCAATTATTAGGTTCTACTTAAGTATTTTAATAACTTAAGTGGTTTAATAACACATACATTTTGTGAAGCATTGCATTAATTTTCAGGTAAAATATCCAGCAGATTTTCAGAGTCACGTAGAAAACATCATCCCAAAATCAATATTGGATAGAAAGAGTCACTGTTTATAAATATACAAGGCTTTAACCTATTTAGAAAGAAGGCCTTCTAATAGTTTTTATTGAGATGTAGTGCCCTATTTACCTTTGGAAGTCCAAACTTTATAAAGAACAAAGAGATTTCTTTGAGTTCAGTTAAATAGCTCCTGATTACAAGCATTTTGTAACATGACGTTTTGTGTAATAATTTTAACTATCAGTTAAGTAGCAATATATTCAAATTTCTACAAGAAATGTCCAGTACAATTAGAAAACAGACAAAACAAAAAAGAAATTATTTTGTATATACACACTAACTGGAATATTAGCTAAATGTTTTACTTTAATTAATACATATATTTCCTTGTAACATGAAACAGTTCACATAGAATGTTTATTTATATGTACTTTATTGATATTTTCATTAACTTACATATTATTTCATTCAGTTTTTTGAAGTTAATTTCTAATAGAATAAAAAACATAATACATTATAAAATATCACTTTTCTCATCTTATTTACTAATTGAGATTTTCAATGTAACTTTCCATATGTTGCCAAAATTTTATCAGGAAACAATGCAGCTTTAATATTTTTAAATACTTCTCTCATTAACAAGAACAATATACATTTTATTTATTGAAAAGAATATAAAAGAATTATTCATAAAAATAATCACTATTAATTATCCCTTACTTTCCTTTTTATGCTTTATTTTTTGTATATGTATATTTATTTCTTTTTTTTACTATTATTTCTTTCTTATTATATGGCTTAGTTATGAAAGAAAAACGTATGGTCAAGATATTGTGTGAAAACAAAAAACATATTTTTGATTAATTTGTAGCACTTTCTATTTGTTCTAGTTCCCCACATTTTTCCTGCAGCAGGGCTCATGAGCATCAATGTTTGCTTATTGCTTGTGGCAAATCTTGTTTCACAGATGTTGGTTGCTATGATTTCCAGAGATCCAGCTTTGTCCAGCTAATTAAAAATCATGATTCTCCTATGAGCTATTCCAATTTTGCATTGCAAGGAGACGGGCTTACACCTAAAATGACATCAGCTTCTCACCTACTTTTCTCTTCACGTCCTCCTATACAGAAGAATAAAAGGCTAGGAGATGAAATCTTTCTTGCAGTGTTGTGGAGGTTTTCAGATCTGAAATACACAGTGACCTGCAAATGCAAGAACTTCAACACCCAGTCCTACAGCTTTCAAGCTTCTTGCCTCCATTTGGGTCAACTTGTCCCTGCCAAACCCTGGGTCATATCTGAGCTAAGGATCCTATGAAGTCTAGGATTTTTGCTGGTTGCAGATTCCAGGAAGAGCGTCAATGCTGCAGCTCCCAAGATACTGCACTGTAGGGTCAGGGTCCCAAGTGTTCCATTACTTTTTTATCAAAAGGGATATCATAGTGCAACTTGCTCCCTCACAGAAAAGGGATGCATTTCATGATTTTCAAGTATTTTAATATTAACCTTAATGTTTTTCCTAATAATTGCAACCTTTTATTTCAAGATCTGTTTTATTTCAAGATATATGGTTTTAAGAAAACAGTCTTTCCAACAGGTAATTTGATTTAAAATGTTAAACAAGCATAAACATTTTCTTGAATATTTGGAAGTTATCCACCACTTTTATGATATCTTGCTAGATTATATATACATAACTTTGTTTTAGAAACTTGCTATATGCATAAATAAATCTGAAGTATATATTATAAAACCATGTGAGACAGCAGATACACGTTCAAAGGAGACTGTGGGCTATCTCAAGAGTGAGACATCCTTTGGGGAAAGCAAGGAACACACATTCAAGGGAGGATGCAGGCCATTTCCAGAGGGAGAGACAGTTAAATCTGCTAACTCTAAATCACTATGCATGTTATTACCTTCTTCAAATCCCTCCTGTGATGCAACCAGGCTTTTGTAGAGACCCCATTTAAGTGTGAATTGGTTCATGCATAAATAATTAAATGCTGATTTCCTAAATAATTATAAACAGATTTTGTTCTTACAGATAATTTTGAATGAATGGTTTAAATTTAACTCAAATTTCTTTTTAAAAGTAATTACATGTATATTTATACATCAATGATAATTTTTTCCTGGAAGAATAATTACGATTTTGAATTGAAGGCAAAAAGCACTGTGCTAAGCATATAGTCAAAAATATTTCAATTTCCTTTATTACAAATTTGGTGATGGTAAACATATTTTCTTGCCATATAGAATTTTGCTTTTATTCTTGAAGTATATTTTTAAAAAGTGAAGATAATGCTAACAGTAATATGTTCCATACAATGTTAGTTCATTTAGCTGCATCTTTCTTGATGACATACATTAATTTTGTTATTGCTCTTTGAAAGCAACATATCCTTTTAACTTTAACTGATGTCAAGATTTTTATTTTTGAAAATGCTACCTGGTATTTAAATTTGTTATAATTTATATTTCTTGAAATTGTATAGAGATCTTTATATTTTTAAATTGAGTTCTTTATCACTTTGGAAAAACTGAACATTTAGTCTCTTCAAAGGCAGCTCAAGTCCCATTTTTTCTCTTCATTTCTCAGAACTGCTCTTAGACAATTATTAGACCCCACCTTATCCAATGACTCAGACATTATTTTATATATTGTATTATTTATTTATTTCCAGCCCCCCAAACCCCCAACACTGGGATGGGTCCTAGGGCCATGCAAACTCTTAGGCAAGTCCTCTACCACTCAGCTACTTCATCATCCCTCTTCAGGTTGTTATCAAGATTATTTTGGAAGTATTCCTGGTCACCCATTTCATGTTCTCCAGTAACATACTCTAAACTACAATGCACAGGTCTTACCAAAAAATTTTTTACCTATTTGTCTATTTTCATTTCCCTCTGCAAATTTGCCAGGACTTACTTATCTCATATTTTCATTTGATCCTCCATATTTCTCCTATTGTTTAGATAATAACTTCTGAAGTGTGTTTATGTGTAAGGATTTCTTTTCCACAGAAAGCAGTTTTAGAGAACTGAAAGTGTATATTGTACTAAATTATCTGTTCCTCACTGCTACTAGCAGAACATTTTATTTGCTGCTTACCCAGATTATTTTTTCTTGGTGAAGACAAAATATTTTGACTTAAGAATTAAAGGAATTTCAACTTTTTTGTTAGTATACAGTAAAATATAATTGTAGATAACCATGGTGGTGACTGCCTGTAATCTCAGTGACTCCAAAGGCTGAGGCAGGAAGATTCCAAGCTTGAGTCCACTGTGGGCAACTTAGTGAGACTTTTCTCAAAATTAAAAATAAAACAGGTTTGGGATACAGTTCGGTTATAGAGTACCTCTGGTTCAATATCAGTATTCAGAAAGAAGGTAATATATAAATATATATATAAATATAATGTATTAAAATATATATTTTATATATTATATTTATAAAATGTATGTATATTTGTAGAATTTCTGGTAACTCAAATATAACAAATAAAAATTTATAAATTTTATATATTGAAGATAATAGGGAATTATCTTAAAATTTGAAAAGATTAAAAACAGAGCTGGATATAGGGATATAGCTCAGTTGGTAGAGTGCCTGCCTCACAAGCACAAGGCCCTAGGTTCAATCCCCAGCACCTCAAAAAAAAAAGGATTAAAAACAATACTTGCAATATTTGCATTGTTACAAAGATTATTATGCAAGTTTGTGCAAAACTGAGAATGGGATGTACATTTTAAAATGAAAATGACTTTTAGTTCTTACTACAAACTTTAAACTGATATAAATTCTTATGTTACAAAATTATAACCTTAGGAGTAAATTGTGTATTTAAATATATTTATATAATTTTATGTATATGTGGAATATATATATTTTTAAAAGAAAACCAATAGTTTATAATATCCTCCAAGTTTAATTATTACATTTAATATTGCTCTATGCATTTTTTCCTACTTCTTCACAATGCTCCAAACAACCAGCTTATGCATTTGGTAAATAAAGTTAAATGAATTTTAAAAACGTCTTTGAATCACCCGAGCAAGTTCTATCTCATGTTAAGAGAGAAATATGATGTCTCTGTATTTTCTTATCATTTATTTATCTATCTTTTAATAAGAATAGAACATATAAATACGTTTTTATTTGCAAATATTTATGACATATATTTGTAGCACATAAATGTTTTATATACGTCAATCCTTTATACTCACATGATATATTTTATTTTATATTAAGAAATTAATAAAAAATCCATGTTTTATAAAAACTTCAGAAGCAGTTAAAAAACTAATAATATGATAAAAACATCAGACCATAGCCCACTTTTTGTTGGGTTATTTAGTATTGTTAATATTCTGATCAATTTTTTATATCAGACATTTCAATTATTCCAAAAATATTATGAATGTTTGAGGATTTTTAGAAGGACTATTTTTATACTTCGATATTGGTAAAAAGATATTGTTGTGATAGTAATGGGCTGAAGAACTTTTGTAAATGAGAATCTTATAAAATCTGAGGTAATGAAAGATACATTGAAGTTTCCCTAATTTTAAGCATGCTACGGACATTGACCTTACTTTCTGTTTCAGAATTTACAAGCTAAGATAGGAAAAAAATTAATTTGATACACCTTAAAATGCATCTCTCTATATTATAGTGTAGGAGGAGCATGACTGCATGCCACCAAATGAAACAGGGCATATACTAATACTAATAATCCAAGTTATCTCTTCTAGACAGCTTTTTGTCACTGTGACTAAAATATCTGCAAAGTACAACCTGGGGAGAAAGAGTTTGTTTGGGCCTCATAGTTTCAGAGGTTCAGTTCATAATGAAGTCACTCCATTGCTCTGGGCCTGAACATCATGTTCTGCCTGAGGTGAGGCAGAACATCAAAGCAAAAGGGCAGGGCAGGGAAAAAGCTGCTCAGCTCATAGCAGCCAAGAGACAGAGAGAGAGAGAGAGAGGGAGAGAGGGAGAGAGAAAGAGAGAGGAGCCAGGGGTGAAGATATTGTCCCCAAGGGTAAACCCCAGTGACCTACCTCCTCCAACTATACTCCACCTGCCTACATTAGCACCAACCACATTAGTCTTTTCAAATTGCTAATCCATCAAATGGATCAATCCACTAAGTAGGTTACACCTTTCATAATGCAACTGGGGAGCCCTTCACATCTGAACCATAACATAAGCCAAGTATTATGACCCCAAGTTAATCTAGTAGAACACTCTTCCTCCATTGTCTGTGTCCATGTCCACAAGCACTACAATTCTGAAACAAGCACAAAACATTCTCCAGTTCTACCAGGCAAGTGGTCAGTTAAAAACTCTACAAGACTTCAGACCAGATCAGAAGACAAGTTATGGAAAACACTTCCATGAGAGTAATTTGCAATAAATATTGGGCATTTCAAATACCACCAAGAAAATCAGATGTATATCAGCTACACCAGGAGGAAAAGGATTTCTCACTGATCATTAAAGGTAAATTAAGTACTTGCCTGGAATATTCCTTCAATTTTCTCTTCAATGGTCCTGAAACAAAGGACCTCATGTTTGTTATGGGTTTCTTCATCACTTTAATTGAACTGATGACATCTTCAAAATTCTCATTTCTTATTATGCCCATTTAAACAAAATAAAATTCTGCCTACTCTCATTCTCATTATGAGTTCCTGATTGAAACCTCGCCCATACTATGGCTTCAACTTTTACTCTCTTCAGACATATTATAAAACTGATTTTCAGAAATGTTCATTTTCTGATGAAATAATTGCATATTTCCTGCCTCTTGAGTGTCTTTCCAATTTTACTATAGCCATTGGAGAATGAACATGTTTCAAATAAAATAATCACTTTTATTGAGTTTTTCTATTTTTTACTTTTCGTCTGTTAATTTTTTTACAATCTTCACTAAAACCCAAATCCATCACACTCCAGTTAATAATCACATGTTTAACACCATATCAAATCTGTTTTTTTATTCAATTTAAAATTGTTCTTCTACCTTCATTCGATCATTACATACTGTATGCAAGTTTCAAAATATCATACCTTACTCCTTAAATTTGTAAAATTAAATAATAAAGCAAATATAAATTAGTACACACATAAAATAGTTCTTCATTTTCTTCTGCATCCAGTTAACACTGTGTCTTCAGATTATTTGTAATTTCATGGCCAATCCTCTCACATAAAGTGGGTAAAAATTTTGTCTTAACTGGTCTATCTGCCTCAGTTCTCATGTATGCTCACTTTAAAAAGTGTCATTAGATCTACTTTTTTAAAAAGTGAAGCTAATATAAGTAAATAATGGAAAGATCAGTAGGGTGGAGGGAAAGGAATGGGAGAAGAAAGAGGGGAGGATAAAGGGGAAGTACTGGGGATTGAATTAGAGTAAATTATGTTCCATGCTTTCATAAGTATATCAAAATTAGCCCTAATGTTATGGATGACTAAAAAGAACCAATTAAAAAAATAAAAAGTTTTAATAAATGCACTGGTGCACTGTAATGTTCGCTGAAATTTAATAGCTTGAAATAGATTTAAAGCTTTCTTTTAATGGGAAAAAAAAGGTGCAGTTAATAACACCTGCTACCAAAAATAAGTCTTTCATTCAATTAGAACTACATATATTTAACACCCAGACAAATAATGCAAAATTTTCCTAGAAAAATGTCATTTTTGTTCACATATTTTACACATACCTGCAAAAATAATACTATATAAACATCTATGCTTTAAAGGAAATATGATTTTGTTAATTTCTTACATTAACATTTCTTTACCCTTACTTTATAGCAGATATAATCAGAAAATACCTAAGAGAATGTGATTTCATGGTAACATGAAGAATGTTACAGGAAAAAATTATTTTCTGAGGAGCACACAGACCGACTTAAATAGAAATGATAGATAAAAGAATTTATTCCCTGGGTGATCACATTTTCTCCATCTGCTGCATTATATTACAAACCTGTTTAATTTGCTTTTCAAATGCTAGCTAACAGCTGGTCTAAAGGTTTTCATATTTTCTTTGCATGGTCCAAAATTTGTATGTTGCCTTTTAAAATGCACCCTCTGTTTGAAATAATAAAAATAAAGCCACTTGATGTTCAGATATATTAAAAATTGTGCATGTTATATTGTAAAGAGATATTAATGTTTGTGGGTTTTCTAGATTAATATAATCAAAAACAAGTATTTTACTGTATTTTCATGCATATGAGACCTAAAACACACAAAATTGTCATATTGTACATAATAGCGTCATTTAAAAATTTGCCACTATCCAAATTAATACGAATAATAATTCAAACTTTGTGAGGATTTGAAATAGCTCTCTTGTGTGAATTTGAGAGCTGCTGTTAGGACTTTTCTTCAACAATAAACCATGTAATACAATAATTTAGTGTGTTTTGAAAATATTTCTTTGTCTTTTTAAAACACCTGTTCTTAAACAAAAATAGTAACAGTATTTTTTAAGATTATAAGATTTCCATGTATTATGCATTGTAGGCATTCATTAGAAATGTTTTTCCTATACTTTATAACATATTTTAAATCTATAATAATTTTGTAAGTATGCTCATGTTTTGTAAGTTGGAAAGATATTATGGTTCTGGGACCTTCCAAGGTTCCTTCTGTGGAGCACACACTAGTGACATATACCCAGTAGTAATGTAAATTATGTGACAGTGACTCATATTACATGCCTGAGACTTTATAGAGTTTTATAATATTTATTACATTTCTTGAGAAACATGGTTGTAAATAAGCATTGGTTAAATACAAGTATGAATGATATATATTTTACATCTTCATGGAATTTCTTAAAATGTCTGTGGTCTTGGTATTCAAATTAGCTGAGGACTCTACTTTTTAATAGTTCCGTATTAGAATCACTATTCCTAAAAATGGACCTTTATGTCCATACCATGTGAGGTCAAAGGCTATGGCAAGTGTGCAGACCATCTGAATATGGTAGGCGATCCTGGCACGCAGAAGCAGCACAGGTGAAATCAATAGGTAGACTAGATGGGATATAGGAACTTGTTCTCCTAGGAATTGCTTAGGTGGGGTGCAGTACACTTTTCTGTTTGGTTCTCTTAAAGGATAGATGTCTCTTTCCATTGTGAACTTTCTGCTGTCCTACATTATTCCTTTTTCTCAAAGCTCACGTGAGGTGGTTCTTCTCTTCCAGAAGTGCTATTATTAATTAAATTTTTTCAAAACTGTTTATATAGAGATATTTCAAAATGTAAATAAAGTTGTTTCTCTCTGATCTGATGTTTTCTGTAGACACTGTAAAGGCATCTACCAGTTACCTATTAATTCAGGAAGAGATTTTCCTATCTCCCTGGGCTACTATTTTAACCTACATTCGTGGGTATTTTAATCAAATGTGCTTCATTTTGCATTTCCCAGTTCTGGCATTTCAGAGAAGAGATTTAGAAAGATTTACCAACTTTGTCGTTATGCTTTAAAAGTAGAGAGCTGTATTAAACCAATAAAAGTTCTTAACTAGACTCTCAAAGCATTCTTTTCTACTCATTTGTGAGGACAGATAAGGAAAGCAATGGGAAGACATGCTAAGAAGCTGTGACCATTGCAGAACTGATGTCCAATGACTGAGCATCCATATCATCTGGGTAGCTGCAATCCCAGAAAGTGATCATTGTGTTAATGGCCTATCCATGAAAAGAGAAAAAAATAAATTATGGTAGGATTAAGACTTGCACAGGACAATTTATCATTTTTTTAATGTCAAGGTAAAAGTGTACAGTATTAAAAAATGAGACTTTAACTCTCCAAAGACCCTAATGTGAGCATGGATTTAGGTGAGGTTACTTTTACATACTTCATATTGTACTTTTCTTATTTAGATAGATTATGGTCTCAGGACATGAGCTGGTAAGTGGAGAGAAGTATAACACAAATAATTTCTCCAAATCATATGTAAATCAGGCAAAATATCTTATCTTTCAAACTAAATTCTCTCATCCCAATGAGATGCTTATTAGTAAATGTTTATTATTTGCTATGTTTACTATTTGTAACACACTGTCTGTGTTTTTACTAGTATAGTTACGCCTTCTCAGTTTGGTGCCATGGATAGTAGGCATTCAATAAGGAATCTTGAAAAAACACTTGAATGGAAGTATAAATGCATATACTTGTGTCATGACAAGGAATGTATGGTCAAAGAGAAAGATTAAAGTATTATATGGTGCGAAAATTATTTTGTAGTATTTGTCTATTAAGTGGTTTTAGCTAATCTTACTAAAATAATTTTAACAAAGTAAGGAAGAAGTAACTGAAATCTAAATTAGTTAACAGTGAAGAATAGGTGGTACACTAGAGAAGTGAGCACAGATCCTCTTTCTGAAGACTGAAATATGAAGGAAAAAAGAGGGTTATGTGAAAATTGGAGAATGATATTTGGTGGCTCAAAGAAGTTAAAGAAAGGGAATGTTAATGCAATATGCATCCAGGAAATAGATTAATTTCCTGTGACATAAAAGAAGGGATAGGAACCAAAGGTAGCTGGTAGTTGTAATTAACTTTCATTGTAGGTTAGGTTCCCTGGAAACAACCTAAGATACGGATTTATGTGCAGGTGAGTCATTAAGGAAACATCCATGGAGAAACAGTTAAGGAAATAAAAGAAGCAAAATAGAAGAAAATTCTTGATTTCCTGAGAATTTCTAGCCTCATCCTAGACCCACAGGAAACTCAAGAATAAAAATCACAGTACACAATTTCTCATGCTCCTGGAAAGGGTGTTGCAGGTTCATATTCCTGTCCTCACAGGTCATTAGCTAAAGGACGACTTGAGCAGACCTCAAGTCTGCAGCGAAAGCATTTCCAGAGGTCCACAGTTTCAAAGGCTCATATTCAGAGTAAAGATATTATGGGACAGGAAAACAGAAAGGTAAAGGAAACAAGAGGTCTCCTGGTGAAAAACCAGCAGTGACTGCTTTTTGTAGGATGAGCATGGTATTTTTTTTTCACTTTAATACAGGAGAAAAGTAAAAAATAAGCTTATATGTTTGGTGCGTTAAAAGATCTGAATGCCCTCAGTTTCTGATGGTTGCTTCTGTTATCTCAGGAATGTAAGATGTACTTTCCTCTGTTGAAGCAAGGATGGCTTAAATGCTATAAGAACACCAAATCAAAGATTCAGATAGTAGTAACGTAGTGGGTAACTGACTCAGGCCTGAATATAAAGTAAACTAAGGACAGCATCTGTAAAAGTTAGTGCCTGGGAAAGGGAGAGACTTCCTCTTGGGTTCCCATCAACTGGTTTTCAGGAAACCTAATTAGCACCATTCACTCCTTCCTTTTCGATTGAAGAGGACTTTCCCTAGGATCTAACTACTTCCCTTTGAAGTGTGACCACCCCTGTGAAGGCTCAGGGCCCAAAGTTAGAGATTTACCAAAGGTCTTGTAAGAGGAGCCAGTCTCCCTTCTTGTATTCTGTAAACACACTTCCCTCTGGAAAACCCTTGCACACAATCATATATCATTTTTTGAACCTTGTGCACAACTATGTATCATTTTAGACTAGAAAATTTACACACTAGGTAGCACATAAATGTTGTAAAAACCTGGTAAGGGGCACTCAGAATTTGGAATGCTGTTCTCCTCTGGGCCAGCTGGTGTAAAATAAAGTTTGGTTTCTCCCACTCTTTGAGTGTCATTTGCTACTTCTTGCTTGTTTCCCATAGCAGTAAAGTAAATAAAGCATGGATCTTGAGGTAGATATGGTATATGTGCATGATGTACTATAATATATACCATAGTAGACTGATTCATGTAAGTCTGCAATGCTGATATGTTATCTTTCAATAAAAACATAACTATTACATGGATAACAGTATGTTTTGTGAGCATATGTGTTATACTTTTTTCCTGTTTTGATGCTTTGAAAGGCCAAGTTCTAAATGCCATTCAATGGTCAGATAGTCTCTGGTGCGGTAACAGCTTCAATCCCAGTGACTCTGGAGGTTGAGGCAGAGGATCACCAAGTTCAAAGCCAGCCTCAGGATCTTAAGGTCAAAGCCAGACTCAGCAATTTAGTGAAGAGCTAAGCAACTTAGTGAGACCCTGTCTCAAAATAAAAGATAAAATGGTCTAGAGTTGTTGTCCAATGATAAATAACACCTGAGTTTAATCCCCAGTACCAAATGGAGAAAACAAAGACAAAAACAAAAAAGGATGGTCTTGCAACTGAGTTTAGAATACTTGAAGCACTTGTTAAGACATTACCAGTGAGGCTGGATATTACCAGTGAGGCTGAACGGTGGCACAACTTATAAGCCCAGAGGCTCAATAGGCTGAGGTAGGTGGATCATGAGTTCAAAGCCAGCCTCAGCAATGGTGAGGCACTAAGCAACTCAGAGAGACTCTGTCCCTAAATGAAACACAAAATAGGGCTGGGGATGTGGCTCAGTGGTCGAATGCCCCAGAGTTCAATCCCTGGTACCACAGCCTCTGCAACTACCCGCCCCCCGCAAAAAAAAAAAAAAGATATTATCAAGATTTTGCCTGAGATGTGGGTCTCTTCTCCTGGAAGGAGGCCAACATGGCATCCTGTAGGGAGACAAACACGTCTTTCAGGCCACCCAGGGACTAGGGCTCTGCCCTGTCCGCTGGAAGGAGGCCTATGTGGTGAGTGCCTTTCAGGCCACTGAGGGACTGAGGCCCCATCTCCCTTTCCTGTGTTCTGTGAACAGGTTGTTCTTCTGTGATCTGTAAGACAGTTCTTTAGTGTCTGTGAAACTGTCACCTTCTTTATTCACACGGTGGTTTCTTACTTTCTATTTAATCTGCCAAATAGGCTGGTAACTGCTTACACAAGCCTTCACCTTTAAGATATATGGCTAGCTTTTCTACAAGCATATAAAAGGCAGTGTTGTACGCAGTAAAGACAGAAGCTGCTTCTTCTGTGACAAGTGCTCCATTTCTCCCAAATAAAGCTCTTTTCCTCAGTCCTCAGTGTACAGAGACTGCATACTTTTTCCCATCACATTTTTGGAGTTGATGTTAACCCTTAGCACAATCTTGCCCTGCCTCCTGGTCGCAGCCATGGGCAACACTGAGATTTTGTTTGTTTTTTTCCTCTTCTTCCATGTGTAACTAACCTTTCCTAAATGTTGGGATATCACTTCTTAATGACTTTAAATACAGTGCATTAAGTTCCACTCAATTCAAAACAAAGGGGTAGCATTCTGTCTCTTTACTGTGTTTGTATTATAATTTTGAATAACTGTGTTTCTGCTCACCAAATTGATTTTGGAAGTTTAATTCTTAAAATAATAATATCAAGAAGAGAGAACTGAGGTAAAGATAAGCACTAGTATGTTGTTCCGCACCGAACAACAAAGGTTGAGTGCCTTCCCCAGACCAGCCAGGGGGGCACGGGGGTCAGGCAGGATGGAGAGTGTCCACGGCTGAAAAACGCACACCAGCCGGGAGTCTGTGGAGCAGAATCTCAGTTTAATGGAGGAGGAGAACAGATATATAAGGGGGCGAGTGAGTGGGAAAGAAACAAAGAAAGGAGAGGAGATACCTGCAGGGCCAATCACCTTAAAGGTAAGCAGCCCATGCAGCACACATCAAAGCCTGCAGGACAAAGGTCTCCTAAGATTTGATGGTGGCCAGAGCTGCTCACGTTCACAGAAGTCAAATGAGCCAATCCTAGGCCACCACCTTGGTGGTACCACTGGTGAGGGGGGCTTATGCCCTGAGGGTGGTGTTGTTGTTGCGGTCGCCATCTTAAGGTGTGTCCCTACACTAGTAGAGTTAGAAGGGATTGATATTATGTTTCTAGAGGTGATATAAGGTTAAGAATACAAAATTGGATAGCTCAACAACTATTAACATTTACAAAATTATTTTAAAGCAATGTGATAGGCATTTTACAAGATGAACCCTATTTTCATTGTGAAAGTTCTGGACAATGTCATTTGATGAATGTCATATAAATTAATGTAGGCTTGGAATTATGTGAGGTATGGAAACAGTAGCTAGAAAAAACTGAAGTATTATAAATTGAGTAAAATTAGGGACTTTATTTAGGAGTGTGCATAAAGACAGAATTGAACAAGTTTTAGATGTTTGACCAAGGGAAGGAATAGAAGTATGCCTGAAAGAGGTAATCAGAAATGTGGGAACTAGCTGCAGAGGCAAATTCATGACTCCAGGCGAATAAAAATTGATATAGAATAAAATAATCTTGTATGGGAGTATAATCTGAAGGACAAATGAAGTTTCTGTAAGAGAGCAGGAGGGATAGAAATGATGAATGAAATGCAACCAGGAGAGAGAAGGATACTAGAACTTGAGATTTCAAAACCATTTTTAATAAGAAGTTATATATGGATAAGACTTCATATTAACAGCAATTGTCTGGATACTAGGGAAGAATGTAATTATTTATGAATTTAATGTTGATATATAAATATCATAGAATATTGCTCAGCAATATAAAGGAAAGTACAACTGATGTAGACAACCACCAGGATAAAACTGTACAACATTACACAAATAAGAGACATCAATATGTCTCTTATGTATGTCAATGTCTCTTATGTATGATTTACTTCCTATGTATGTATGATTCCCTTACTATGATATTCTTGAAAGAGAACACTTATAGAAATAGGAAATAGAGGACTTATCGTCAGAGTTTAAGGGTAGAGCTAAGGAGTAGTGAGGCTGGAAAGGATGTGGATGTGGCCCAAATGGTGGAACAAGGGTCTTTGTGGTGATGGAAATGCTCTATGTCTTCAGCGTATCAGTGTCAGCATCCTGGGTTGTGATATTGAACTATAGTTTTTTAGGATGTCATTACTTAGAAAAATGAGTAAAGGATTCTTGGACTACTATTCTTGGGAATGGCTCTTCAGTTATTTCAAAAGTGATTCATTAAAAGTTCAATACTCAACTACAATTTCTTCATCCACATCAACTGAAAAAAGTTAGCTAACAGAATGTAATATTAAGTGAACAAATGCTTAAATAAACATATGCAAGTGATTCAAATTTGAAAGATTAGAGTGACTAGATAAGCAAATGGAATATCACCATTTGAAGAGATTTGAATAAAGTGAAAAATAATAGTTTTTCAATGCTCATGTGTCAGCTAAAAATTTAATGACCACTCTCCATCTTACTATTTGATTAGAGAAGTTATGTAAAGGAATATCCTTTATTTATCAGCATTTCAAAGAAATTCATATTGTACTAAGATCTCTGCGGGTCTGCAAAGAAATGGGCAGCAAAGATTATGAATGAAATAAAATGTTTATAATGTGAGGAGATCCAATTATCAGAACAGAGAAGTTTGTGAAATAAGTTAGGGATGGAAGTTTCAGAGTGCACATATGATGTGGTCAAAAAGAAAAGACTGCATGACTGCCTGCATCAAGGAGTCTAGGGGCGTTTCTTGAACAACGTCTGATTTCATCAGTGTGAGTACCCACAGAAATTCCATCTTCTGCCAAACTTATAATGATGAAGAAAACTGAGTGATTGAGACAAGTGAGAATTATAATAGAAACAGTGTTATAATCAGAAATTAGCAAAGGGTTTCTTGTGATGTAAAATGAGTCATCAAAATGCAAGGAAATTAGAGGATTGATATGTAGATTATGGGGCCATCTGCTGAAAAGTATAGATTTATTTTCTTTATCATAGATGCATATGCTCCATGAAAGTTGCCATTGAAATACATCCGAAGATTTTATGTCTGCAACACACACAGATAATAAAACTGCCTTTGTGTTAGAATGAAGTACCTTCAAACTTAAAACCTAATGACTCATTACTTTGCTCTTCTGTGTGAAAGTGCATTTGAGGTGATTTCAATAGAATGGACTATATTAAACGTTTCATGAAAATAGTTGTGCAATGCTGATAATACAAACATTTGAACAATGGGCACATTAAACTTTATATAAAGAGCCTTGCACCTCTGTGTGCAGGTTAATGTGCATTATATAAAGACACATATTTGAAATTTCATCTGTATCTATGGGTACAGTGAAGGAGTTCTTTTTCAGTTTTGGCATTAAAATCACTCATTCCTGTGCCACAATGAAAACGTAAGTTTTGTGCTTTAAAAAGAGAACCAGAAAGGACAACTTTTGTATCACAGATCTACAACTCCCCCCAAAAGTATGTTCAATATTTACTCAGGGTAATGTTCTGGATTCAAAACGCAGTCCTATTTATTTCCTCCTTGTTAAAGTAGGAACCCAAGTGTAGTCCCTTCGGGTGTTAACAGTTATCTATTGCTCCAATACGTGGTCATGTTGGAAGTCTAGTGTAGTTAAAAAGAGCCAGGCTGTCTGAAAGACCCAGCTTTTTGCAAAGATTACTTCTGCTGGTTGAAATTTATCTTACTGATGAAAAAATTCAGATAGCAACCCCAGAACTAATTTCTCCTTGCTCAAATTAGCATCTGAGGTTAGTGCATTCTTTTATTCACTTACATAACTTTTGTGATGCTTAAGTAATTTGTTAATAAAGACATCACATTTTTGAAGTCCCTAATGAAAATCTGCTTTCTGTGTTTAAATTGGTAAACAATATTTCCAGTCCAAAATGTTCCTTTATTGTTAAATATGTTTTTTTTCTCCCAGAAGTAAAGTTGTAAATGTGCTTATCTCATGACAGATGAGCATATGGTTATCTTGTTCAATGAAGCTAATCAGCTGTTGTACTCTTTACTGGGGGTGCCACAATATTTGGGACAGCATTGACAATGAAGAGTATAACTTCTAAATAACTGATACTATTGTGTTTAATCAAACATTTATAGTGATTGGGAAAATCTGTAACAGTTACCAGAGTTACAGATGTTCTTCCTATAGTTAGGTGATTTTTTTGATTAAAAACCAAAATTAATTGTATCATTTTCATGGAGTATATAATGTTGATCTCAAGTATGGAAAATTCTGAGAACAGAGATTTGAAGATTGCAAGGGATCAAATGAAAAAGCTTCTGCAAAGCAAAGGAAGCAAGAGTATGAAGAGAGATCCTGTAGAATTGGACAAAATGCTTTCCAAGTACTCCTCCAACAGGGAATTGATATTCAGAATATATAAAGCACTCAAAAAGCTTAACACCAAACTCCCAAGTAAACCAATTAATAAACAGGCAAAATAACTAAACAGACATTACTCAAAACAAGAAATACAAATAGCCAAGAAATGATTAAGTTCAGAGACAATCAGGAGGATGCAAATCAAAACTCCACTAAGATTTCATCTCACTCTAATTAGAATGGTAGTCATCAGGAGTACAAATAATGATAAATGCTGGCAAGGATGTGGTGAAAAAGGTACACTCATACATTGTTGGTGGGATTGCAAATACTGCTTTGGAAGGCAGTATGGAGATTACTCAAAAAATTAGGAATGGAATCACAATATGACTCAGCTATCCCATTCATTGTTTTTTATCCAAAATAATTAAAATCAGCATGCTATAGTGATACAGGAACATCAATGTTTATAGAAGTGTAATTCACAGTAGCAAAGTTATGGAATCAGGCCAATCACCTGTCAACTGATGAATGGATCAAGAAACTGTTGTACTTACACATGATGGAATTACTCAGGCATAAAGAAGAATGAAACTGTCATTTTCTGTAAGTGGATTAAACTGGAGAACATTATGCTGTGTGAAATAAAACCAGATTCTGAAAGTCAGAGGTGAAAGGTTTTCTCTCATATATGGAAGCTAGAGCAAATTAAGAAAAAAAAAGAAAAAAAAAGAAAAAAAGGCTGGGTGAGGGGGGCATCCCATGAAAACAGAAGAGACATCACTGAAGTAGAAGAAGGGAATAGAGGAATGCAGAGGAGAGATGGGTAAAGGAAGGAACTGTGGAATGAAATAACCAAATTATGCTATTAATATATTAATATACCACAGTGAATTCTACCTTATGTTTATAAAGGGCCAATTAAGTAAACAATAAATACATGGAAGGAAGATTAGCAGTGAAATGGGAATAGGGAGAAGGAAAGAAGGGAAGAAGAGAGAAAAAGAGGCCTTATTGGAACTGAAATGGAGCAAATTATAACCCATGCTTGTGTAATTATGTCAAAATGAACATTAATATTATGTATAACTATAATGAACTTATAAAAACATTTTAAGAAAGCTTTATTGATGATTAAAATATTACAAAGAAAGCAACTTTTGAAATCTCTCATTTTTTTTATGAAGCTTGTTTTAAGGTAGGTCATAAGCTATGTGTTATGATTTGGATGTGAGGTGTTCCCCAAAAGTTCATGTGTGAGACAATGGAGGAAGGTTCAGAGGAGACATGACTGGATTGAAAGAGTCTGAACCCAATCAGTGAATTAATCCCTGATGGCATTAATTGAAGTTATAGGGTGTGGCTGGAGGAGATTGGAATTGGGGCATGACTTTGGGGTATGCATTTTGTATCTAGAGAGTGGAGACTCTCTCTCTCTCTCTCTTTGCTTCCTGATGATGTGAGATGTTTCCTTCTGTCATACTCTTCCACCATGATGTTCAGCCTCACCTCGAGCCCTGAGGAATGCAGCTGGCCTTCTATGGATGAGGACCTCTGGAATAGTGAGCCCTCAAATAAACCTTTCCTCTATAATTGTGCCAGTCAGACCCTTTTAGTCAGAGAAGTGAAAAAACTGACTGAAACACTATATATGTTTCAAAATGTTTTGAAAGAGTAGATTGTATAAGAGATATCTGATATTATTAGACATCATTTTCTGATGATTCTATTTATTTGGTTTTCCATTCACCCTTCATTAATGTTATGCAACATTAATTTTAGATAACATGTTAGCTATAGTTGGAAAATTCATGAAAATTGATATTGGCTTAAAATGATTTTGATTATTTAATAAAAAATCAATAAAATAAAAGGTTAATGTGTATTGTTTCTTTAAATGAACATGTGATTCAATGCTGAGTGTGCCATCTATCTGCAAGAGGGTTCAGAGATGTTATACAATGTGCCTTAGTTGTTCCCTTATTTGTCATCTAAGGGTGGGACACTGGTGGGATGAGCTTGCTGCATAATTTCCATAAAGTCCCTGATATAGTTTCCAGTACATATTTTTAAAATAATGAATAAAATATATTTTATACTAACATAATTATTATCATTTAAACATACTTGACTTGAAATAAAAATACTATTTTTTAACATATTTAAATATTGATGCTGCTATTGATTATATTATAATTCACTAGATATATACTGCACTTTTATTTGAAGATAGAATCAAATTGCTTACTGGTTAAAAACATGTTCCTGAAAAAGATTGAAAGGTTTCATACTTTTGACTATGGAAAATTTTCTTAACTTCTTTGCATTATTTTCTTCATTTTCATAAAACGGATATGACAATTACATCTATAATATTTGGAGCTCAAGATCACCTTGAAGTAATTGAAGTATATTGTTTTATATATGTATGCACTTGTGTACTATTAATATTGTCTATATAAATATCTATGCGATGATTTTTATTTTGTCTGTTATTCTTCAAAATTCAGCTACTCTTGATCATTGAAAAGATTCTTCTCTAGGGATATTTGAAATGAAAATGTGGGTTACTGCTATTTTAAATCCAAATCAACTATCCCTGATCAATATAAGTCTTGAGAATAGACATTGAAACAGCAAATGGATATACTGCTGTTTTCACTACAAATGGATCATAGGAGAGATTTTGTAGAATAACACTCAGCAGATGAGATCTTAGCAAGTATATATAAATTCCCTTCAGCATTTCTGTTGTCAGTGTGAAGTCCGCTTAAGTGCACAATTTCATGGTTGACTAGTCATTGTCCTTGGTTGAATTTATTTTCAGCGATGGTAAAAAGATCGTTGGTTTTCTAGTTCCTGCTCAGCAGTCATAAATCTATATGGAAAATACCAATTCCAGTGAGGTCTTAAACTTTAGATTACATATATATCTCTAAGACAAGTATGTAACAATCCTAAATCCATCAATATTGCATAACTGAACTTGAAAACTACTTCTCCATCAGTAATGGAATGTTGATAATGTATTAATATGTTTTAAATGAATAGGTTATTTGAAGCTTTGCACCACAGAAATAAGCATTTTGAAATATAACTTTTTCCACAGTAAAAATGTAAACATTGTTAGGTCAAGTTTGTTTTAAAGGAAAGGTGCTAAATAATACATCATTTCTTTTTCATTGCTTTTCAAAGTCAACAGTTTGAAATAAGACATTGATATGCTCAGAATCTTGTTACATTGTTACACATCTTAGCTCTGATATTACATTAAAAGTGTGAAAACATTCAAGGAATACTGCTATTAGAATAAAACAAAATCAAAGAAATGAAATATCCAGAACAATTTTCATATTTATGCCAGAGAAATCATATTTTGATGCATAAATTAAGAAATGAGTGTGCTGTACCCCACTGAGAACTATATTTCCTCTAGAAATTTAGCTTCATTAGAAGCTCATTTCTCGTACATCTATGTAAATAACTAGATATTCTGATTGTTTATCTGTGAAAAATAGACAAGTATTTTGTTTCTCTCAGCTTCTCTGTTAGCAAATAAGTAATTCATTCAAAAATTATTTCTCAACATATGCAATATAAATTATTTGAAATAAAGCACACATTACTTTAAAATATGAAAATCAAATATAATGAATCTTCTTTGGATAATAGGGTTTTCCAGATCATATGATAGAGCAGTGTGTTCATAGCTGATCCACTGGTATTTAAAAGAACCAACTGATACTCATGTTGGAATTAGTATATTAATTATCTACTGCTGCATAATAAATTACCTTAAAACTTAGTGGTTCTGAACAATACACATTTAGTATCTCTTGGTTCTCTGGGTCAGCGTTCAGATGTGACTTCCATGGTTCAATCTTATGGTGTTCAATATGGTCATAGTAAAGACATGAAAAGTCATCTCAAGTCTGAAAATGTTCACCTAAGATGGCTCACTAACAGGCTCCTGGCAGGAGGCCACAGCACCCTCTTGACTGTTGGCCAGTGGCCTTCTCAAGTTCTCCTGTTATCCTCTCCTTAGACTACTTCAGTGTTCTCATGACCTGTAAGCTTTCTTCGTGTTAAGTCGAGGATGGACAAGTGAAGTATTTGTGGACATAACACCAACACAGTCTACCCTCTAGCCACAGACTATTTATTTTCATCTTTGCATGCAAAATATATTCATTCACTGCCTCACAAACCCCATGAGTTTCATCCTATTATAAAGTAAGCTAGAACTTTGGAATATTGTCATCAAAATCAGTTCTATGTACTGATAAAGCTCATTATAAGTATGGCTTTAAGGGCATTATCTTGATAGCAATTCCTCTTGACCTAAAGAGTAATGAACTAAAACATGTGATTTTCTCTTATGTATCCCTCATGTAGTAGCAGACAGAATAGCCTAATTGACACAGAAAACCCTTCAAAATGGGAAACCAGAAAGAAAACAGCAGTCATATCATATGTACTATAAATCATACACTGTAGATGTTTATACATACTACGAAAACATACATGTATGTATGTGTGTGTGATCACAGAATTAAATAATAAAGCTAAATGTATAAAACTTCTAGAAGAAAATTATAAGAAAGGATTTGAAACTTTAGGCAAAGTTTTCATAATTATGAAACCAAAAACTTGATTCATAAAGCACAATCATGATAAATATATTTTATCAATATCATTACAAATTTTAAAGCCCTCAACTAGGAGAAAATATTTGGAAACTATACAAGTGATAAGTTGCTGGTTTCTAAAATACAAAATTTCTCATAATAAAGAGAATCCAAGAAACTCAATAGAAAACAGAGCAAAGATTTGAACAGATACATTGCTAAGAAAGTAGTGTGGATGCCTAGTAAGTACAGAAAAAGCTGTTTGGTACCATTATTGACAACACATTTGATCTATATATTGAAAGCTAAATGCTATTAGAGTGATTAAATAAAAATTAGTAATCTATAGCACTACAGTAATTTGTAATGCCACTAACTGGTAAGACTATCAATTAACTTAAAAACAAATGAATAATCTTATCTACCCACACAATGGAATATTATCAGCAAAATGAATGAACTAACTAACGCTATGTGCAAACTCTGCTGTGCAGAATGGAAGAGCCAGATTCAAAAAAGTATATATTATATTATCAATATCGAACAGCATTCCAGAAAAGGTAAAAATTCAAGGAAAATGAGAAAACAAAACAAAAACGGAACAGTAAGAAAGGGCTTTGGTCAGGTGAGTTCTCTAAGTGACCCAGGGAACTCTTTGGAGTAATGGAATTTTCTTAAATCTTGACCTTGGTTTGCTTACTTTAATGTGTACTTTTGTCAAGAAACATAGAGCTGTATGTTATAGGGAGCTAATATTAAAATATATAAATTATTTTTCAATAATTTAAAGAACTGAATAAAGAATGAAGATATAAAAATTGGTGACTAGTAGTAGAGTGAAACATACATTATTACCTCATGTACATCTATCACTGAATGAATGATGTGATCCTACAATATGTACAATCAGAAAAATGAGAAATAACACTCAATTTATGTATGATCTATCAAAATGTGTAAGTGCATTCTACTGTCATGTATGTCAAATTAGAACAAATAAAAAATTTAAAATATAGCTACAATTTAAAAATTGTTGACTAGAATATTATTTCTAAATTAAATACACACTCTAGGTCACAACTGATGCATTATGGTTTATCTCTAGTGACCTGAAAAACCTGCAATGAACAGCTTCACTACCTGAGAGTCAATGGCATTTTTGTGTGAATTATTCATGAGAAAACAACACAGCAGTCAAGCCAAGGATCTGCCTTTAAATGAAATTCTTAATTATGCCTACTCATAAAACTGAAAGAGTTAAATTACATTAGGACTATTAAAATATGGATGCTTTTTGATTGTCCACATTGCTAAATTCTTACTCAAGTTTTCCTAGGTCAATTTCACTCCAGTGTTCCGTTCATTTTTCTTCTACCTCTTTCCAGCTATGTGGTGTCCTTCAAAACTCTATCCCATTTGAAATAAAACACTTTCTCTGTAAAATGTTCTTAGCTTCATCCTATATTGAAGGATTCTCTTTATTTCACAAACCTCATAGCAGTCAACACAAAAGGTTTATCTTCTAGCTCCTCATCTGCTTATATGAAGAATTTAATTTAAAATAATCTTTTCCCTTTCTCTTATGTTCATGATACTATGATTACTTTGGAACTAGGAAGAAGTAAAGGAGATATCATCAAGCAGATGAATTCCAATGTTGAGAATAAAAAAGAAAAAAAAAAGAATAAGGAACATAAATACTATTAAGGGAAAAAAAAACCCCTCTTATTCTATTATCATAGATCCTAGAAACAAACAAGTAACTACAGAAGTGTCTTCATACCCTACAATTATTTAGAGCTTGGTTTTGTACTTGAACTTTGAAACCCAGTCAAGTCTGCATAGGTTCTCTCCCAGTAGTCATGGTAAAAGCCATCCAGTATCCTAACTTTATCTTAAAAGTCTGCCAAAATCCTGAATCTTTGTAGGTTCCAAGTTGTTACATCTCATGACTCCTTAGTCTAAGAGACATTTTTCTTCAGGTATGACTTTCTTTTCTTATGTAAAACACTCAGATTTGTTTCAAATATGCAGTGATCCATATTTGGAGACAGACTTCACCAAATACCATACCCAAACAGCTAATGAACAGCTGGAGAATTTCTGCAAAGCAATTAATCATGGTCGTGCTCTAGGTTAAAAGCTGAATTAAAGTTATGGATAGTCCACTGTGAGGAAATCTAAAAAGAAAAACAAAACAAAAAATCAAGTAAAGAGAACAGCTTGAAGGGAAAGACACTATGCAGTGGGTACAAGAGCACCAAGTAAGTTTTAGCCGAAAAGAATATTATTATCACCTGAAGGGCATTTTACTCATCTTGTTTTTATTACTTGAATCCCTAGGCCAGATCCAGCACCTGCCTAAATCTTTTATGCATTTTAGATAGTAGAAAATATGTGATGGGATCTGCTAACACAATGATGGTACCAGCTGGCATGTCCTACCTCAATCTTGTGCACGTTCTTGAAGTTATATTTTTAAACTTTTAATTGCAAATTGTCATATAGCTTCTGGTTATAGAGTACACAACAATATTTTATCACTCATTGAAAAAGTTGATAACTTTTATCATTTTCTTCATGTAAATGTACTTTTTCTCCCCCAACTTGAATGTTATTCAGTCTTCAAATGTTCCTCACTATTACTTACTTTCTCTTTTCCTTTTGTAACATATATATATAATGTAATATCTATAATTTAATTACATATTACATTAATATATTATATATTATATGAAAAAATATACATATATAAATTTAAAACCCCTAAGCAATGTAGTTTAGAGTGCTTCAACTTGGTAAGCATGTCCAGAAGCTAGCAGGATGATGTTCCCCGCATCCAGGGAACACAAGTTCACAAGTTCCTGCACTTGGAATCTTAATATTCCCACATGCATCTATGCATCTGGCTGTTCGTCTGCATAGTTTATAATATTCTTTATTTTAAAACATTTAAATGGAAGTTATAGGTATTGTTCCTGAATTATTAATTATTCTAGCAAATTATTAAATCTTAAGACGGTTTCCTGGGAGCCTACAGTTCTTATCTGGGTCAGTCAGGAGTACAAAAAGTCTGGAACTTGTACCTGCCCACTGAACAACAAGGTGTGAGGGCAGAACAGTCCTGAGAAACTGAACACTGTGAAGTCTGTGCTAATTCTGAATAATTAGCTTTATTTTTTAAGCGAGTTAGTTGCTGAATTCCCGCTTGGTATCTAGAGAGTTAGTGACTTGGTAGACGGTGTTGAAAAACACAACAGAACAAAGAACACATAATTTGTCAAAGTGATTATAATAATGTGATTATGCTTATAACAAAAACCATTTTTTAAGAATAATGGGTTTAATTTCTTCTTGCAACATTGATCCATAATTTTGGGGACAGTCTTCACCAAATAACACATCCAATTTTCTGTTATTGCATATTTGTAGGTTTCAGGTGTTGAGCATCCATTCATGAAAAGCATGGGAACCAGGTTCACAGTCCAATGCATATAAACTTGATGCATTAGGTTGATAACTTTTTAATAATCAACTTTATCACATATCATGTTTCATATTTCTTTTCAATTATTATAAAGAAGGCAAGTTTGATATTTAATATATTTTTCAGGAATTTATGTTTCTTGATTTCCTTATTGTGGATATTATCTCATCTATCATATCAGAACATTGGAATTATGGAAAGTTTATCTGAGCTTTATTAGAATCTCCTATCTAGTGATATCATCTATAGGTTTCAACATGGGAAAGATTAAGTTTCACAACTTAATCATTAATCGGTGATTTTAACTTCTTCAAATATTTCATGACTTCTCGTCTGAATTTCTAAAAATGTATGTGTGGGTATGTGAAAAAAGTAGTCACTGCTTATCTTTTGCCAAAACATATGTGTCTGGTGTTGGGTCATTACAAAAATCATTTATTGTTTTGTTGATTTCATACCTTGTTCCTATGTATGAATATCATCTTTCTTGTTTTGTTACAGTTTGTAAAATGTCTAGGGTCTCATGATTTTCACACTATAAGCAATTATAAAAAGAAAAATGGAATGTACCAGATAAATGTTTTCTAAGCAGAAATAAACATAATAGAAGAAACACATATTTCATATTTTATCATATTTTCTTAAAATAGTTTTTATACCTATCTTTAATTTTAGTATGCTTGCCCTTCTTTATGCTACATTATTTTCCCCTATTATTTTTCAATGAAAAAGTCTCACTTTTTTTACTTACAAATATCAATACAGTCTTAACTTGTCTAGTTAAGGCTACTTATTAATACTATTTTAATTTTGATTTACTCTAATCCTAGATATCAGAGTTTCTAATTTTTTCAAGAACTAGGAAAATGACATTTTTAAAAAGTACACATTCTATCTATGTAAGAGCCGTTCACTTATATTTATATTAAAACATATATGTTTTTCTCACTTCTTTGTTGTTTTTATTTATATTAATCAGCATTTTTCATGGTTTATTGTTATTAATCTGTTTTTCTGTCAGTTAAAATCTCTAGAGAGAAAATGTTTAAAAAAAATTGTGTTGACTTAACGTTTGAAACCAGCAAATATAAACTTATTCTTTAGAAAAATGAAACATGTAATTTTGTGTAAACTGTTCTAGAACTAAGCAAGAACTTTTAACAAATTAAAGTTGCATAATTCAGATAGTCAAGATAAAGTATAAAAATTCTTAGAGAAAAAAGTTCTGAAGATATTTGATTTATACATAATTTGTCATTAAAAAATAATTCTCCAAGTGATTGTTGCCTAAAGCTGAAATCAAATACTATTTCAATGGTGGAATGAGTATGTGGGAATATTATTTATCTTTATATCTTAATTTCTTTCTTTTTTTTCTTCATCCATTTTTTTTTTTTTTTTGTAAATTGGAGAAAAGAGTCGTATATTCCAAACTGAAGCAAATTTTGAACATAAATAAGTTTCATGTGTTGGAACTTTGTGTTTATTGCAACAAAAGGTTAAAAAGAAAGTTTTTCGTGGTTAATATAAATTCAAGTTATTATATTGAGGTACAAAACCACAGCTTTATCATATGTAAATTAGTGTATCAGGGATTGGAAAGATAAGCTACCTACCAAATTCAGTAACATAATTGTGAAAGTTCTGCATTTTTTCCAAATATAATTTGATGGAAATCCTTTTCATTTTATAAGGGATTTAGAAAAATATTCACATTTCATTTCTTTGGCCTGTCAGTCTGAATTGCAAATCAAAAGAAATTCTGAAAGAAGGGTTTGTCTAAAAGTAAGTATTCTAAATTATGGAAATGCAACTCCAAGGAAATGAAAGAGAAATTATAATGAAGCTGCTTTCTCTATTTAAATATATCTTTCTAAAATGTTACAAAATAGAAAATATAACTACCTTTTGCTGTGGTTTAGATGAATGCCCCTGACAGCTCATGGATGTAAGGCTTGTTTCCCTGGAAGGTATTGCTGTGGTCCTTTAGGAGGTGCAACTCCTGAGAGGTGCCTGGCTTATTGAGGGCATTCCTTCAATGGGACTTTGGAAACTTGTAACCTTCTTGTCTCCTTTTTGCTTCCGGCATATGATATAAGGACTTTTCCTCTACCACACAATTCCACCATAATCTGCTACCTTGTCAGAAGCTCAAAGCAAAGAAACCACCCTATTTTGGACTGGAAACTCCAAAAACATGAGCCCAAATAAATATTTTTTTTTAAAGTTATCTGATGTTTTGATAGTGACAGAGAAATGTGCCACAAAAGTGTTTTGTTTCAACTAAGAAAATTGTTGCTATCTCAAATATTCAAAAAACTTTGTATTAAATTCCACCTATTAGACTTTTCAGTAAAAAATAATAATGTTTACCTTGTCCAAGCAGCAAGGTATGTCAATATACTCCTTGAACAGAAGACATTTTTCTCAAATCAATTTAAGCATCTTTTGATGCTTAAGGTGAAACTGTCCTACGTTGGCATTAATAATGAAATTTTTATTCAATTACACTAAATTGTTCATGGAACCCAAGGATTGAAGATTGAAGATTATTATCTGGTAGCAATTAATGACCACTGATCCATTTTTCCCATTTTTATGAAAATATAAGAAATACAGGAAAATACAGGAAAACTAAAATATTGGCAACTAATGATAAGAGATACCCACTTACCAAAATTTCAGTGACATAAGGGGAAATTATAATGATCCCATCACTGAACTAGATATTATTTCTGGAATTTACACACTGTGTTATTTATTGTGTAAACACCAAAAAGTTGGGGAGAAAATTTTTGTTCAACCCTACATTCTTCCTTAAACTGGAGACTTGGGAACTAAATTACTTAAGAAAATTAGATGGCAACTTTAATGACATTATAGAAAATGCACTTTGTTTCTTGAATGTCTCACTCTCTTTTCACTTATTTCCCAATTATCATAAACTCCAATCAGCTTAATCCTTGTACATGCCCTTGAAAGTGATATTCCATTGTACAGAGGATATTTGTTTAAAGATGCAGATTTGGGATTTCCCTCCAGGCCTGAGCACAGGCCTGCCATGGGCAGCCCCAGCTGTGAACATAGACAGGTCCACCAAGTCCTCAGGCCCACCATCTCCAGCACCAAGCACAGGTCTGCACACCATCCCTGGTCTAGTGCCCAGACCTGCACCCACACTGTGACTGACCATCTCTCAACACCAGGTTGCCCTTCCCCACAAGCATTGATTATTCCTGACCTGGATGCAGTGGGACACCATCCTTCTTGAGACACCACATTATCAAGTACCTCTCAGGCATCAGACTACTGAAAAATAGAGGTTTAAACAGTATAGTATAGCTTTATTGCAGAACTTTTTTTAAATAGTAGTACTACTATGATTATTCCTATTGCACCTACTATATTCCCACTTTTTTCTTTTATTAATATTCTTATCATTCTATTGTCCTCTTATATATGTGTTTCTTTGGAGACTCTTTTCTCGTGCTAACAACCTATTTCTTTTAAAACCACTTTCATTATTCCTATGACATAGTACCTGTATATACTCACTTCCTATCTCATTAATGTTATAATCTACACTCCTCCTCATTCTCTTTTTCCACCATTTGAAATTGTGTTCCTTTTGCAAACCTATTGGTTATGCTGTAGATAATAATGTGAACTCATCTCTGCATATTATGACAACAGTTAATATCTAAATAGGGTCTATGTAGATTAAGGGCGCATATTGTTTATATGGTGTGCTACTAATATTAATCTCTTCAAGTTGAAGTATTGAAAATTTGCAGGGACATGATAAGTCTTGAAAGGGAAACTACAATACCTTTGATTCGCACTGCTAGAGGGGAAAATACATGAGCAACATGAGAATATAAGGGAGGAAAGTGTCCCAACAAATCTAGATGCTGTATCAATAGAACCCAATGACAACATGGTAGAAGGAATGTTAGAAAGGGAATTCAGAATGTACATAATTAAAATGATCTGAGAAGCAAACAGCGTGATGAGAGAGCAAATGCAGGCAATGAATAATCAGCTAAAAGAGCAACTGCAGGAATCAAAAACTCATTTCAATAAAGAGATAGAGATTCTGGAAAAAAAAAAAAAAACAGAAATCCTTGAAATGAAGGAAACAGTAAACCAAATTAAAAACTCAATAGAAAGCATAACCAACAGGCTAGATCACTTGGAAGACAGAACTTCAGACAATGAAGACAAAATATTTAATCTTGAAAACAAAGTCGACCAAATAGAGAAAATGGTAAGGAATCATGAACAGAACCTCCAAGAATTATGGGACATCATGAAAGGGCCAAATTTAAGAATTATTGGGATTGAGGAAGGCACAGAGAAACAAACGAAAGGAATGAATAATCTGTTCAATGAAATATTATCAGAAAAATTCCCAAATCTGATGAATGAGAGTGAAAATCAAATACAAGAGATTTACAGGACACCAAACACACAAAATTACAACAGATCCACACTGAGGCACATTATAATGAAAATATCTAACATACAAAATGAAGATAGAATTTTAAGGGCTGAGAGAGAAAAGCATCAGATTACATACAGGGGGAAACCAATACAGATATCAGCAGATTTTCTTAGCCCAGACTCTAAAAGCAAGAAGGGTCTGGAACAACATATTTCAAGCCCTGAAAGAAAAATGGATGCCAACCAAGAATCTTAAACCCAACAAAACATGTTAGAGTTGATGATGAAATAAAATAATTCCATAATAAACAAAAGCTAAATTAATTCACAAATAGAAAGACTGCCCTACAGAAAATTCTCAGCAGAATATTCAAAGAGGAAGAAATGAAAAACAACAATGTAAGTTAGCAAAGGAAGGAATTACCCTAAAGAAATAGCCAAATAAAGGCAAAACCAAGTCAAGTTAAAAGCCAAAATAAAATCACCAGGAATGCAAGTCATATCTCAATAACCCTGAATGTTAATGGCCTAAACTTAGCAATCAAAAGACATAGACTGGCAGATTGGATTAAAAAGAAAGACCCAACAATATGTTGCCTTCAAGAGACTCATCTCATAGAAAAGAATATCCACAGACTAAAGGTGAATGGATGGGAAAAAATATACCACACACACAGAATCAGTAAAAGAATGAAAAGTCAACAAATAAATTTATAGCTCAAAGCCCTAGAAAAAGAAAAACAGACTAACACCGAAAGTAGTAGAAGACAGGAAATAATTAAAATCAGAGCAGAAATCAATGAAATGGAAACAAAAGAAACTATTCAAAAAATTGACAAAACAAAAAGTTGGTTCTTTGAAAAAATAAACAAAATTGATAAACCCTTAACCACACTAACAAAGAGAAGAAGAGGAAAAAATTTGAGATGGAAAAGGAATTATCACACTGGACACTATTGAAGTACAAAACATAATTAGAAACTATTTTGAAAATCTATACTCCAACAAAATAGAAAATCTGAAAGACATCGACAGGTTTCTAGAGACATATGAGCCACCCAAACTGAATCTGGAGGACATACACAATTTAAATAGACCAATTTCAACCTATGAAATAGAAGAAGTCATCAATAGCCTACCTACCAAAAAAGTCCAGGGCCAGATGGATTCTCAGCCGAGTTCTAAAAGACCTTCAAAGAATAACTCATTCCTATACTTCTCAAAGTATTCCATGAAATAGAAGAGGAGATAACCCTTCCAAGCTCATTCTATGAAGTTAATATCACTCTGATACCAAAACCAGACAAAGACACAACAAGGAAAGAAAATTTCAGATCAAAACCCCTAATGAATATAGATGCAATAATCCTTAACAAAATTTTAGCAAATCACATACAAAAACATATAAAAAAGATAGTGCACCATGATCAAATGGGTTTCATCTCAGGGATGCAAGGTTGGTTCAACATCCAGAAATCTATAAATGTAATTCACCACATCAGCAGACTTAACATTAAGAATCACAAGATTATTTCAATAGATGCAGAAAAAGCATTTGATAAAATACAGCACTCCTTCGTGCTCAAAACACTAGAAAAAAATAGGGATAGTAGGAACATACCTCAACATTGTAAAGGCTATCTATGCTATGCCCAAGGGCAACATCATTCTAAATGGAGAAAAAAATGAAACATTCCCTCTAAAACCTGGAACAAGGCAGGGATGCCCTCTTTCACCACTTATATTAAACATCATCCTTGAAATTCTAGCCAGAGCAATTAGACAGACTAAAGAAATAAAAGAGATACAAATAGGAAAAGAAGAACTTAAAATATCACTATTCGCAGATAGCATGAGTATATATTCAAAGGAGCCAAAACATTCCACCAGAAAACTTCTAGAACTCATAAATGAATTCAGTAATGTAGCAGAATATAAAATCAACACTCATAAATCTAATGCATTCTTATTTATAAGTGATGAATACTCTGAAAGAGAAATTAGGAAAACCACCCCATTTTCAAAAACCCCAAAAAAAAAAAAAAAAAAAAAACCTGTGAATCAATCTAACAAAAAGGTGTAAGACCACTACACTGAGAACTACAGAACACTAAAGAAAGAAATTAAAGAAAACCTTAGAAGATGGAAAGATCTCCCATGTTCTTGGATAGGCAGAATTAATATTGTCAAAATGGCCATACTACCAAAAGCACTATACAAATTCAATGCAATTCCAATTAAAAATCCCAATCACATACCTCATAGAAATAGAGAAAGCAATCACGAAATTCATTTGGAGCAATATGAGAACCAGAATAGCTAAAGCAATCCTTAGCAGGAAAAGTGAAGCAGGAGTATCACAATACCAGACCGTCAACTATAGTACAAAGCAATAGTAACAAAAACGGCATGGTATTGGCACCAAAATAGGGAGGTATATCAATGGTACAGAACAGAGGACACAAACTCATATAAATACTGTTATCTCATACTAAACAAAGGTGCCAAAAACATGCAATGGAGAGAAGATAGCCTCTTCAACAAATGGTGCTGGGAAAACTGAAAATCCATATGCAGCAAAATGAAACTAATCTCCTTTTTCTCACCCTGCACAAAACTCAACTCTAAATGGATCAAAGACCTAGGAATTAGGTCAGAGACTCTGCACCTAATAGAAGAAAAAAGTACTTCCCAATCTTCATCATGTGGACCTAGGACCAGACTTCCTTAACATGACTACCAATGCACAAGAAATAAAAGCAGGAATCAGTAATTGGGATAGATTCAAACTAAAAACCTTTTTCTCAGCAAAGGAAACAATCAGCAATGTGAAGACAGAGCCTACAGTGTGGAAGAAAATCTTTGCCACACATACATCTAATGGAGCACTAATCTCCAGAATTCATAAAGAACTCAAAAAACTTTACAGCAAGAATACAAATCACCCAATCAATAAATGGGCTAAGGAAATGAGCAGACACTTCACAGAAGAGGATCTACAAGCAATCAGCAGATACATGAAAAAATATTCAACATCTCTAGTAAAAAGAGAAATGCAAATCAAAACTACCCTAAGATATCATCTCACCCCAATTTGAATGTCTGTGATCAAGAATACAAGTAACAATAGGTATTGGCGAGGATGTGGGAAAATGGTGCACTCATATATTGCTGGTGGGGATGCAAATTAGTGCAGCCACTCTGGAAAGCAGTATGGAGATTCCTTAGAAAACTCAGAATGGATCCACCATTTGACCCAGCTATCCAACTCCTTGGCCTATACCCAAAGGACTTAAAATCAGATTACTACAGTGATGTAGCCACATCAATGTTTATAGCAGCCCAATTCACTATAGCTAGATTGTGGAACCAACTAGACACCCTTCAACAGATGAATAGATAAAGAAAATCTGGTATATATACACAATGGAATATTTTTCAGCCTTAAAGAATAATAAAATTATGACATTTACAGGTAAATGGATGGAGTTGGAGAATATCATGTTAAGTGAAATAAGCCAGTCCCCAAAAACCCAAAGGCCAAATGATTTCTCTGATAAGTGGTTGATAACACATAGGGGGCGTGGGGGGAGGTAAGGGAAGAATGGAGAAAGGACGAATTGTATAGAGGAAAATGAGGGGTGGTGAGGGGGTGGGGAAGGAAAGATAATAGCATGTGGCACACATCATTACCCTATGTATATGTATGATTCTACATTATATACAACCAGAAAAATGATAGATAGTTGTACTCCATTTGTGTACAATGAACCAAAAGAAAATATATAAATAAATAAATAAATATGCAAATTCATTGTGTCTGGGGACACACAATGGCCAAGTAAAGACATTTGAATAGGAAATTGATAATTTTATTAATCATGTACTAATCTTACATAATCAATTATAGACAACATGTAACAGTATTTAGAATTTAAGATTGTATGGTGTAAAGTTCATTAGTAAATATTATTTGAGTAATGTTCTCCTGTAATTAAACATTTTAAAGTATCACTAAATCTAAATTTGACTCTACAAATTTAAAAGGACAAATTTAAAGCAGTTGTATATCTTTTGAGATATTTGAGAGAAAAATATCTCAACAATGGAAAATTTACCAGCAAGTTATATTTTATTTCAACATATGGAAAGTCAAACATTAAAAGTACATTAAGTATAGGGATTTAAAAAAGTTTTACAAGTTACTTAACCAAACACTGTCATTTATCTAAAATAGATTAAAAGAGTCTCTCTCTCCCTGTCTCTGTCTCTCTCTTTCTCTCTCTCTGTCTCTCTCACACACACAGAAACCCAACAACATATGGACATGTATAGGAACACAAATACATTCATCATATGTTCATAACCCTTAATTAATGAGAGGAGAAAATCCAAATTTATGAGCACTGGATGCCTCATTGAAATAGTGATGAAAGAAGGTAAGGGAGAAGAAATGTTCCATTTTTCTCAGACTAAAATTATTTATGAATAATTAATGACTAATATGATCTTCAATTGTGATTGCTGTTTACTGTTTGTTATGCTTCTTTTTGACATGGCAATTTATTATAAGATTTATCATGCACACAGCAAATTTGAAGCAATTTTATAATAATTGTCCTCATACTAATTACATAAATATAGAGATAATATTTTTAAACTTATTTCATGACATACCTATCCATCTACCTATTCTACTATGAACCCATCATGTTTGTTGTTTTAAATGCATTACAAGATAAATTGTGGACCAGAGATATAGCACAGTGGTAGAGTATTTGCTTAACATGCTTGAATCTCTGGGTTCAATCTGTAAGACCACAAATAATTAAATGAATAAAAATAAATATAAAATAAGTTTTAGACATGGAGACACTGACTTCAAAATAATGTATTTTATTTTGAGTGAACATTTAAATACAACAGAATCCAAAAATTTAGGTGTTGCCTTTGATAAATTCTGACAAATATATATGTGCTGTTGTACTTATGTGTGTGTGTATGTGTTTATGTGTGTGTGTGTGTGTGTGTGTGAATACCACCAACTCCTTGGAAAGTTACTCAGACTCATTCCTCACCTGTACTATAGAAAAGGAACTACTGTTCAGATCTTTTTCACATTAGGATATTTTGTGTATTCTAGAAATATTAGAATCTCACATAAATTATCCTGCACAAAGGCTTACATGTTAAAATCTTGATCCCCAGCTTGGTACTACTGGGAGATGGTTAAATCTTTCAAAGGTGGGGCCATTGGAAGTCTTTGGGTCTTTAAGAGTGTCTCTTAAAGGGGATTGTGTGTCCAGCTCCCTTCCCTTCTCCCTCCATTCCCCATTCTTGAGTGGTTTTGCTCTACCATTCACATCCACCATGGTGTGCTGCCTTGTCATTATCACAGGCCCAAACAATGGGGCCAACTGATCACAGACTGAAATCTTTAAAACTGAGCCAAAATAAAATGCTTTATCTTTGTAAGTTGCTCTATCTCAGGTATTTGTTATAGTGATAGCTGAGTAACACATGAATTCCTAGATTTTGTCTTCTCTGTGGAAGTTTTTATTCATTAATGTACATTTTCTCTGGTGATTTGTCCAATGTTATAACTCAGAAGTTTTTCAGGCTGGGAATATAGCTCAGTTGGTAGAGTGCCTGTCTCACAAGCACTCCCTGGGTTCAGTCCCCAGCACTGTAAGAAGTTTTTCTTTTATTAGTAATAGGATATTATTTATTTCTTTTACATTTTAAAAATTTAATAAATTTTTTCATATATTTAAGGAATAGTATACAATATCTTTGGATACAAATGGTTAAAAATACTAAAATAAAGCAAAATAACATGCATTATCTCACATAGTTTGATATTTTTTATTTGTTTTTCATAGTGAGTGTAGATAATTATTAGTGATCCACTTCACAAGAATGTCATATTTTGCTTATTCATTCCTTATATCCAATTTTGACTGATGTCAATAAAATTGATCTTAAAATTCTTGGACAATTTTCGAAAGATATATTTTCATTTACCTAAGGGTGAATATTAAATTCACCTTAGAAATTTTGAAGTCATAGGATAGTTTTTTTACATTTTTTAAATTTGAAACTGACATATATTCACACAGTGGTCATATTTATAGCAATCAACAGTGCATTACTTCAGATTTGTGTAGGCAGACTTTATAATCTCAATTATTTCAGTGGATGAACACTGACTTCTCTTCATTGCTTAATTTGCAAATCCAGGAAGATAAATGGGGTCAAATATTTTTGTATATGTATGCTTTATCCTGCATTTGTGCCTTGTTTTTGAAATGTTTTGTGAAGTCTCTCATTTTCATTATGATAATGGAATATTTTGAACAGAAACCCTTTGTCAGACTGATGTTTTGAAATTCTTTTTCTATTCAATAGCTGAGTTTTTAATTGAGTTCAAAAATTTGTAACAAATATAAGTATATACCCAGGAGCAATGATTAATATAATAGCCTATTTCCCATCAAAATCAGTGCAAAGGAGAAGAGAAGAGGGGTGTTTTTTAATTATAAAAAAGAAGAAAATTCACCTATGAATCTGTCAGTGGAGTTTTTACCATGAGAAAAGATGAAGAACAAGAATTGAGTTGTTTACACAGGAAATATTTTATAGGATTTTGTTGTAAAGGAGAAGAGTATTAAGGATCAATACATGGAAGATTGTACAGAATTTCAAAGGGAGGTTTTGATTTTTCCTTTATCCATATGTACTAAAATGTTTTTTTCTTTCAGTGCTAGGCAAGTGTTCTACAACTGAACTATAACCTCAGCCCAGTATAGGTTTTTATAAGTCAAATCAGAGAAAGAAAATTTGAGGCTGGTTAGAGAGAGAATAATTTCAGGAGTAATGTTTCTCAATAGTAGATAGGAAACAGAATCTAGTGTATAATAGGAGAATTAGAGTTCAACTGCAGATGAGGTGCTAATTAACATCCTGTGGGAGGGCAGAAAGAGGGCAATATGTGGAAAACATAACAGAAAGAGGGCAATATGTGGAAAACATAAATAATTAAAGCAGTAGCAGTGTGAAAAAGTTCTCTTCAGCTTGCTTCCATTTACTCAGTGAAAAGAAAGAATATCAATGGAAATAAAGGTAGAAATAAAATGTGACATATTTTTATGAGGTAGGTAAAATTTGTTCAGTGTTGACCAAGAAAGTGGGAATGTGAATAGTGGGAAAGTGGTAAATTTCCAAATTTTCTCCTGGAAAATGTTCACACATTTAAAATGTTATTGGTTAACACTAGTATGTATATTCTATGTTCAATTGCCAAAGTAGAGAGATTACTTATGGGACAAGTTATATCTGGCCATTAGTGACATTGGACAAAAAGTAGATACTAATTATGGGGTAATTTTCAAGTATATCATTATTATTAATGTTCGATAAAATAGAACATATCATATTTTAACAAATACAGTAAAGAAGGGTTTTTATTCATTGTTGAACTTCAACATATTTTGCTACATTATGTTTTCAATATTCTTTGGAAATACATACAGGTTTATACTAAAACATTGCAGCATTTTTGAGAATGACTATAATATTCCCCTATCTGGTGATTCTACTTCTATTATTGCCTTCTTAACTATGTTACTTACACTGTTATCATAAAAATTCATTAAAACAAAGAAAACAAACTATAATCTGCCAAACATGGGCTGCTTTCCAAGAATACAGCCATATCTGGTTAAAAAATATAAGCTTAAGTTCTCTGGAAATTGTTTTAAGAAAACATCTACTCAAAATCTAGGTAAGGACTTCAGAGACCTTGTCACTTATAGCTCTGTCTCCCTCCCTCCCTCCATCCCTCCCTTTCTACCCTCACTTAAGTTTTAGTACCACAAAAGTTCTACTCAGTTGTGTGTGAACAAAAGGAGTGGTTCCCTCTCCTCCCAGATCCCAGTTAAATTGCAATGCTATCTCCACTTGAAAAAAAGACCACTTACCTTTCTATCTCTATAACTCCATACTGAAGAAGCAAAATTGCTAGTGAGTGCTGAAGTCATTAGTGGTTTCCTTTTTCTACCCACTTCTACTCACATGCCTGAAGTCAGTCTTGTCATGATAGTCATGTGAATAGAGAGCCCTAATGGACTGTCCCTCAACTTACTGGTTGGGAGGCATCCTGATGCCAATCAATTCAAACAAGGACTATCAGAGGCTACTGCCCTTCCAAACCATCCTTCCTCTAAAGCTGTTAATATATCTGGGACAAATGCATCATGGACTCTCTCCAGTTGTAGAATAGTTGTTCAGGAATTTTGCCCAAAGAGATAGGGACGACATGATAGATCCAAAGATCTCCTCAAAAGAGCTTATTGTAGGTACTACTGAATATGAGAAATTTAAACTCCAGGGAACTCTCAAAATAATAGAAATTTTGGTGGGACACAATTAAGGTTGTTGCTCTGTGAGAGACAAGCTAAACTCTAGGACAAATACTTTACCAAAGAAGTTCAAGTAAAGAGAACTCTAAGAAGATAGCTCTGGAAAACAAAAGAACCTCAATTATTAGTCTCAAGAGCAATTTAATGCAATTCCAATTAAAATCCCTATGGCACTCCTCACAGAAATAGAGAAAGCAATCATGAAATTCATCTGGAAGAACAAAAGACCCAGAGTAGCCAAAGCAATCCTGGGAGGAAGAGTGATGCAAGAGGTAACACAGTACCAGACCTTGAACTCTACTATAAAGCAATAGTAACAAAAAAGACATAGTATTGGCACCAAAATAGGTTGACTAATGGTACAGAATAGAAGACACAGAGACAAACCCACATAGTACAGTTATCTCATACTAGACAAAGACACCAAAAACATACAATGGAGAAAAGGTAGTCTCTTCAACAAATGGTGCTGGCAAAACTGGAAATCCATCTGCAGTAAAATAAAATTAGCCCCTATCTCTCACCCTTCACAATATTCAACTCAAAATGATCAAGGATCTAGGAATTAGACCTGAGAACCTTCACCAAAGAGAAGAAAAAGTAGGCTCAAATCTTCATCATGTTGGTTTAGGACCAGACTCCCTTAACATGACCCCCAGAGCTCAAGAAATAAAAGGAAAAATCAATAAATGGGATGGATTCAAACTGAAAAGCTTTTTGTCAGCAAAGGAAACAATCAATAATTGAAAAGAGAGCCTACAGAGTGGGAGAAAATCTTTTCCACACACACTTCAAACAGAGCACTGATCTCCAAAATTCTTAAAGAATGTAAAAAATTTTAAACCAAAAGTGCAAAGAACCCAATCAATAAATGGGCTAAGGAACTAGGCAGACACTTCACAGAAGAAGATATATAGGTGCTCAACAAATGTATAAAAAAATGCTCATTATCTCTAGTAATTAGAGAAATGCAAATTAAAACCACCCTAAGATTTCATCTAACTCCAGTTAGAATGGCTACTATCAGGAACACAAGCAATAATAAATGTTGGCTTGGATGTGGGGAAAAGGCACACTCATACATTGCTGGTGGAGTTGCAAATTGGTACAGCCACTCTGGAAAGCAGTATGGAGATTCCTCAAAAAACTTGGAATGGACCCACCATTTGACCCAGCTATCCCACTCCTTGGCCTATACCCAAAGGACTTAAAATCAGCATACTACAGTGATGCAGCCACATCAATGTTCATAGCATCTCAATTCACAATAGCTAGATTGTGAAACCAACCTAGATGTCCTTCATCTAATGAATGGATAAAGAAACTGGTAAATATACACAATGGAATATCACTCAGCCATAAAAAACAATAAAATTATGGCCTTTGCTGGTAAATGGGTGGAGTTGGAGAATATCATGCTAAGTGAAATAAGCCAAGCCTAAAAAACCAAAGACCAAATGTTTTCTCTGATAAGTGGATGATGATACATAATGGGGGTGGGGGGGCATGGTAGCAAAAGCAGGGGACAAGAGAAGAAAGGAGGAACTTTGGATGGTGTAGAGGAAAATAGGATGGGAGGGGTGGGGGAAGGAAAGAGTAGATTGAGGCAGACAGTATAATGTATATGTAAGATTACATGAATCATGTGAATCTACATTGTGTAGAATCAGAAAAACTTCCCAGTTCTCAGGACCTAGAGCAAATAGAAGCACTGAAGCTTAATCTTCATTAACTTCATATAAATTTGCTGTGGCTGGGAGCAAGGGAGAAATGGCAGAAGTAAGTAAAATGGATAAAAACAAGATTCAGAAGGCTAAAATATAGATTTTTTTAAAATCCTTTCTACTTTTGTATATATTTTTTTGTAGTGTATTCTTGTAGCATAAAGAAATTTAATCAGCAACTTAGGTGTCCTAAGTAACTTAGTGAGACCCTGACTCAAAAGCAAAAGGGCTGGGGGATGTGCCCCTAGGTACAATCTTCAGTTTCAAATAAATAAATAATAAAATTTTTAAAAGAAAAACTTACAAATCAAATGTCCATATAAGCCTAAGCTTTTATGGGTCACATTTGATCACTAGGAGTTAGTTCTCTTATTTTGTAACATCTGTGTACATATAAATGGCATATGCCTATTCTTATACATTTATTTCAAACAAGTCAAATATTATTTGGATATTTTTATTGTATGGTTAAATGGATTCATATTAGTATGCAATAAATAACTTTAAAAAATAAAAAAAGTGGTGGGGGGGAAGAATAATTGCAGCATGAAAATGGCAGAGGAACAGCAAATGGCTGCAGCCTTGTTAACCCATTTTGCTTCACACAACATTGTCAAAAACTGTTTAGCAATTATCTGGTACTTAATGGAATTGAATACGTTTTGAGATGTCAATAGACAAAGAAAGAGTATGAGGAGAGGGAGCTTAGGGAAAGAGACAGTACTAGAGACAAAGTCCTACTGAAAACATTGTCACCCAGGGTGATAGTGTGCATGACAAAGCCTGGTCCAAGTGAGCCACATGCATCCAAGGCTTCTCAATGGGAGCGGAATAGATCTTGCAATGTATTTCCAATAAAGTCAAGTTACTAAACAAAGAAAAAAGCAAAATATGACAGCAAGTACTAGAACAAGGGGCAATCAGTTTTTATTACTACAGTACATTGTATATGTAAGCACATGGCACACAAATGACATAGGCAGGAAGGACAAACTCTTCTTTATTTGGGGGAGTCAATCGTGGTTCATTTTCAGAGGTAAAATGATGGCAGGCTTAAACAACTGTCTGGGTTATATAGACTTCCTTTTGGGTGGGACAGAACCCTCCTGGGGTTCATTGTATTGGAGTGGCTAATCCATTAAGGTGGGACAGGAATGTGAATAGTTATTTCCTGGGTCTTATTGTATTGGGGTCAGCTGACCAATTGGGGGGGGGGGGGTCAGGTGCCAATCAGGTTGGAGTTCTTTTCCTGTTCTTTCACTCTGGCTGAGTCCTAGGATTCTCAATGACAAAAGGTTTAATTTTACCCAGGACAAGGTGGGTGAAGGAAGAGCTGCAGAGAGGGGAAATGTCCTTGGACTTTTTCTCCATATCCTTTACTATAAATCATGAGCTTTACTAAAACCTTTTATCAAATGGTAAAACAACAAGAAAGTATTTCCGAACTTGGGGGGAGGAATAAGGCAATAAACCCCTGGGAGAAGACACAGGTGATGAAATTATCAAAAGCTTTAAAGCAACTATTGAAAGTGTGTTCAAGTAACACAAGGAAACTATCAAAGAAGTACAAATTGATGACAGTGTCTCATCAAATAAAGAAGATCAATAAAAATTTAGAAATTATGAAACCAACTAAAAGAAACACTAGATTTGGAAAGTATAATACCAACCACTGAAATTAATAAAAAAATCAATAGCTGTATTCTATCAGTGATGGATAGTACAACTACACAGAAGATCAACAAAGAAATCTAAAACTTGAAAAACAGAATTAACTAAGTGGACCTAATATGTATCTGCAGAACACTGCACTCAAGACCAGGATATTATTAATTTCAAATTTAAATGAAACAATATTCAGGATAAAACATACTTTGGACTATTAAAAACTCTCCAAGTTAAAATGATTACATTTTATGTAATTGGAATCATAAAATATATACCCTTTTTGTCTTTTTTTTTCATTAAAATAATGTTTGCTAAGTTAATCTATGTTGTGATATAATGGTATTCCATTCTGTATAAAAGGTACATTGCATTCACCTGGTGTTCCATTTTACGAGGGTTGGAATGACATTGCATTTTTTGCACACAGCACATGCTATGCTTGGTTTATCCATTTAGCTGTATCTAACCACCGTATTCATGATGTCAGAAATTCTATCTTTACACATTATTTTTCCATTAATTCATCTTTATTTTTAGCTTTTATTTAAGTGAGAAAGTAAAGAATAAGGAGGTACCTACAAAAACCACCCTCATACTGCTATCTAACTTTTATCCATACATCCATTCATGCTCCTTTCTTGGTATTCTTTATTTCCTCAGGTGAGTTGAGCTGGTGCCTAATGTTTTTCCATTTCCACCAAAGGACTTCTTTGAATTCATTACAGGAAGTTCTGCTACCTTGTTTCATTTTTATTTATCTGTGAAAGAGCTAATTACTCCTTCATTTTGTAAGGATACGTTTTTCAGAGGCAGAATTCTTGCCTACTGCTGAGCTAGGAAGTAAAGGATAGGCTGAGGTAATTTAAAAAATGACGAGGTTTGCTATACTTGCAGTTAGTCATTTTCTTGAATAAGATTTTCCTGGATGGCCACCAGCCTATGGTTATTTTACAGCAGTGTTCTGAAAAAGTTGATTCTGATGAGTTTTGCCTATTTTATTTTTCATTACTTTCATGGAAGAGCAGCATTTTGAGATCCTCACTAGATTAGCTTTTCTTACCTAATAATTCAATTGGTTTTTCAACAAGCATCCCATAACAATTTAATGGTGAGAAAGAAAAAGAATAGCATCTTCAACAAATAAAGTTATGAAAACTGAATATCTACATGCCAATAAAACCAAGTCATAGCTTCCTTCTTAGAGTATATTAAAAGATTAAGTCAAAATGTATCATATACAGAAAAGTAAAAGCTTAAACAAAAATCTCCTAGAAGAAAATATTGGACAAATTTGTGTGAATTTACCTGCCAAAGCTTTCTTAGATACAATATTGATACTGCTGGTTACCAGTGACTTGGGTTCTGTTTTGCAAATGTGAAGATTAAACACCAGAGAAAAGTCAAGCAAAAAACAAGTTTAATTAAATAATAGAAACACAGATATCTCCCAGGAGGAAGAAGGGGACCATAGCTAGTATCCAAGGAAGTGGGTTGTTCTGTCCCTTTTATACATTTTAGAATTTCTTTGTTCTCATGGCCTCTCCCTGCCCCTCCTGCCTATGTGAACCATGACCAGTGACTCCTGACCAAAAGGTGGGCCAAGGGCAGGAATGAAACTGTCCAGGAGTCCAGGCAGGAAATGAGTAGCCCAGGAGGCATTCATTAAGAACTCCTTGTTAGGAGGAGCAATTCTCTGGAAGCAGGTCTCCTTGACAACAGGTTGTAGCAGGGGAAAGGGCCGTAGAGGTATTAGCATTTCAATAGTCCAGAGGCAGGTGACTCTGGACTGGAGTGAGGGATTGTGTCCTGAAGATATTAACATTCCATTCCCTTTGAATCAGCTTCCATCTTCTTTACCTGACTCAGTTGCCATCTTCCTGACCCAATTGGGATCTGATCATCTATCTACACTAACTGCCTGACCTTTGTTCTTGCTTTAATATCAAAAGCACATGCAACAAAGGAAAACTAAGTAAAGGAAACTTGTCAAAACTTAACATTTTGTGCATCAAAGGACATCATCTGTAAACTAAATGGCAAAGCAAGAGTTGGTAGAGATACTTGCAAATCATGTATTTGGTAAAGGACTTGCATTCAGAATACGAAAATAACTCTTAAAATATAGTGACGAAAGAACCCATAACACAACTTTAAAAATGACAGAGAACTTGAATCAACAGTTTGTAACAGGGGTTCACTTGATGCTTTGTCTATACCCCTTGTCACTTTGAAACTTACATGATTTTGAAGCCAGAATTGAGGACAGGCAGTTAGTGTAGAAACAGGGAATCTGGTCAAATCGAGAAAATGGAGGCCATGAAAGCCATCTGCATCTGGGAAGTTGGAGATTGCCACTGAGATAATAGAATCTCCAGAGCCCATATACTGCCAAATTTACCTGCCCTTATCAAGCACTACAGGCAAAGAGTTGCTAATTAATGCCCCTTGGGCCTTTACCTGCCTGAATCACTTTGACCCTGCTCCTGTCCATCTGCTTCTCACCTTTTTGCATTTCACCTGCAAAACTGGGCTTACTCACAATAGCAGGAAGAAGAAAGATAAGGGGGAGAGAACAGGAGAACAAAAGAGACTCAATCTATAAAAGATGCAGGACCAGCTCACTTCTTGGAACATCAGCCATGGCTCTCTTCTCCCTCCCAGGAGAAGTCTGTGTTATTACCTTTAAATAAAATCTGCTTAATAAACTTGCCTTGGCGTGCTTCTCTGGTTGTTATACTTCAACATCTGAGGAAGCAGAACTCATCATCCATAAATGGTGGTATCAGGTTTTTCTTCTTTTTCCCAATCTTTTCCCTGACCTTCTCCCTGATAATCTTTTTGCTTAGCTTCTCCTCCCTGATGCTCTTTTCCCTAATCTTCTCCTCCCTGATCTTCAGTTCCCTACTCTTCCTGATCTCTCCTCCCTAATCTCATTTTCTCTGAATCAGCTATTTAAAAGCTCCATGTTCCTGCTGATAGGCAGATTCATAGCCTCTGGGACAGGAAGTCCCCTGTGTTTCTCCTTTGCTAGCAAAGCAATAAACCTTCCTTTCCTTTTTCTGAAAACTGTGTTCTCATTATTGGATTGGCATCAGGGACAAGGACCCAGCTTTCAGCAATGATTTCTCCAAAGAAAGTATACAAATTACCAATAAGCACTGGAAAATTATCTACTAGCCATCAGGGAGATGCAAATCTAAACTGAAATGAGATACCATTTTGCACCTACTAGAATAATTACACTTTCAAAAGAGAAGTTATAAATAGTATTGTCGAGGATATAGAAAGATTAGAAAGCTTTTAAACTGCTGGTGAGAATGGGAAATTGTTTATTCACTTTGGAAAAGATTTAGCAATTTCTTTAAAAATTAGGCACTGAGATATCACCTGGACATTTCACTTAGTTATATACTCCCCCAAAGTAAACCAATGCCACAAAAAACCTGTGTACAATGCTCAGATTAGCATTGTTTACCATAGCCAATAAGTGGCAACTAATCAATTTCAAACAATAAGTAGATGGATAAACAAAATATGGGGCAGCCATTGTATGAAATACTGTTCATCCAAGGCAAAGGAATGAGTATTGTCACACTCTGTAACATAGAAGATGTGGAAAACTCTATGATCACTGAAAGAATTGAAATACAAAGGATCTCATAATGCATGAATCCATTTACATTAATTTTCATGAACTGCACCATCAAACCCAGAGGGACTCAAATTATATTAATATTGGCCTAGGGTTGGGATAGTGATGGGGGAAAGTGGGGAATGTGCACTAATCAGTACCAAGTTTCTGCTGCCATGAAGATGCTCTAAAAGTGATTGTGGTAATTAAATGATGCTGTAAGTATACTAAAGGCCAAGGAAGTATGCATTTTAATGTTTACTGCACAGAATGGGAGTTATAAAACAGTAAACCACCATGCACAGAAAAGTGCAGCTTCTGTTCATTTGTGGTCTTTATCCTGAGGACACTCCCCCTGAAAGGTGAAAAATGCCCAGAAAATCCACTCTGGAGGCAGGAACTCATGCAAGAGATTTTATTAGGCAGACAAAGAGTGTCTGCCCTGAAGAGAGAGAGAGAAAGAGAGAGTGAAAATTAGAGCGCATGAGAGTAAGAGTGAGTCAATGAGATAGGGAGCAAGAGAGAAAGAGTGAGAGTAAGAGAAGGAGAGAGGCAGACATCAAGTGTGTCCTCTCTCAGGGCTGGGGGAGAGAGGAAAAAGGGCAGAAAATGGTGTGCAAGCCTCTTTTGAATGGTGTAGCTTTCGAGGGCTGATGTCATTCTAGCCAATGGCTGCCAAGGATGTTTGCAGGTGGACGACCAATGGCTGCTGAGGATATTTGTGGGTAGATGAGCTGGGAGGGGGGAGAGATAGCTGCAGCGAAAGGGCATGTAGGCAGGTTAGCAGGCATGACCCTTGGGGATCAAACAGGCTCTGGAGACACAGACATTCCAATCTCCCAGGGGTGGTCTCCAACTTTCCAGACTCTAATAGCCTCCATATCCTTGATTTGACCAGGTTTCCTATTCTACACTAACTTCCTGTCCCCAATTCTGACTTCATTCTCCCCTTTTGTTCAGGAACTCTTTACTGCTGTAAGGAAAGGGGGCATCGACCTCTCTGGCTGCTTTGAGCTAGAAGGGGGCACAATGGGGCAAGCAATTTGGAGTTCCTTTTTAGAAATCTGGTCAATTGAGGGGTCCAAGGTAGAAGTCTGCTTGGGGAAGAACAGGTTGTAAAATCATCTGGGGGTGGGTGCTTCTATGAGAGAGAAACAAAAAGACATGAGTACTGAAATGAGATTAATGTGGAATAAATTTTGCAGCATCTAGAATATGTTGATGAATATCATGATGACAGAAGTCAATCTCTCACCAGGAGGTGGAAGAACTGAGAAGTTGTTCCCATAACAAGGTTTAACAAAGCCTAGAGAGGACAAGGTCTTTATTTGGGAACTTTAACATTGTCAGAGTTATCAGGAATGTAAACACAGCATTTAATTTTTAATATTACTGATGTCCCCAGAAAAATATAGTTAAGCTACTCAATGTCATCTGATTTTTGTAAAACAAATCAAGGAAAGACTGAGAGTGTTTAATTTTCCTTTTGTGTGGCAAAGTGGCAAAATGCTTTCATGTTTCATGATGTTAACCTTTTAACAAATCAGGCTCTCACTAACTTTTAGAAATGCATTTATCTCAGTGTAAAAGTAACAAATTTACATATACCCTATTGATAATAGGTTCTGTTATAGAACATTAAATGATATAAATAAGTCCTCAATAAAATTTACTATTCTTATAACTTTATAATTACCATTACAGACAAGTTTAGTTTGGAGAATAGCAGCTTGATAAATTTTCTGCTCTAAAGATGTGTACCTGGAAGATATGAACACATTCAATATACAAAGAAGAGTAATAGCACAATTATCTTGATGTTAATCAAATTTAGTTTTTCACAAAAAATCAGGCTCTGTAATGTAGTATAATACTCTAACAGTTGTTGTTTGACCATAATTGTATTAACCCCAATATGTAAGACTAATTGTTCTAAAGAATTAAAACACAATAAAGAATAGGCATGATGTTAAGAGTAAATTAGTGTTTTTAAAGAAATCCTTGTCATTTTCACATATAGATAGCTCATTTATATTTGACCTTAAGGAAAAACCTTAAATAGCTTTTAATTGATAGACCTTCATGTATTTCATCACACAAAGACTTTCTTTCCCAGATTTTCTCTTTCCCATCTGCTGAAACCTTTTTGTTTACATTCTGAAACAGCTCTTATAAAATTTTTGAATTTAGATAAATTAGTCCATTTTAATAAGATGAAATATTTTATGTTATTTGTAGTACTCTAATTGAAACACAGTTGAAAATTTTGGATCCCTTTATATATAGAATTGTACCTGGTGGGGCATAAGTCTTAGTAACCTTGTTTTTAGTGATGACACAAGCAATTTTGAACCCTTTTCATTTACCAATTTGTGAAAACACTAATGATGTTCAAGTAAACATATTTGAAACCCCATGAAATTTAAGGAGTTAAGAGTACTTGATGTTATTTAACAGCATTTTAACTTTTTAAATTAATCAGATGTCTTTAACAAACACATGAGTAATCCTATACATGTCAAATCTATTTTACTGTAAAACCAAGATATCAGACAAGTGTATTGAATAGTATCTGCTGTCTTTTTTCTGTGGAAGAGAAGTCCAAGAAACAAATGATATTAGACATTTTATATACATCAACATTTTATTAATTTGACCACCTGGAGACCTGTGATGTAAGTAACTTCATTTGTTCACCCAATTTAAATTGAGCCTTTTTAAATCATGTGAATTAAAGGTATCTGGATCCATTTTTTAAATTTTAACTCATGAACATTTTATTTGGATTCACATATATAGACAGACAACACAATATCAGACAACAGGATGTACACACAACACAAAAGCAAAGGCCTTGTTGCTTTTTGTACATGAATCTCCATTGCAATGCTATAGATCAAAAATAACTCTAGAGTTGAAAATAGAACTGATCATAAAAGCATTAACCTTGGTATGTAGAATCAAAATTGTAAGCTCAAAAAATATAACATTTAAGAAAAACAAAACAAGAGTCCTAGGAGAAAAAATGATAATGATCATTAATTATTTTAGTAAAATAGCATGAGAGCACAAGAAAGAGAAAGGCAGAGAGATGGAGGGAGAGGGAGAAAGGGAGAGAGAGAGAGAGAGGGAAAGAGAGAAAGTCTTTAAGCCATTTTTCTGTGTTGCAGCCCAGGAGAAGTTTAAAACGGACACTCTTTTTTCTTCAGTCTAAGGTTGGTCCCTTGCTGAGCCTGCTGGCTTACATTACAATGTGGGCTTCAGCATGGCTAGGCAGGGGAAATTGCCTAGGGTTTTTTAATGCTTTTTCCCATGGTTGGTATCAGGTCAGGTTTGGATGCAGAAAATTATGAAACATTATCTCCTACTATTTTGAAGAATGGGGTTGTTTTATCACACTCCTTACTGAAACATACCACTGGCTGTTGGACTGGTTAGGAGCTAGAATATGGGGGCTAGAACCTGTGCATGGGACCTTGTGGCTGGGCAGGGGGAGCAGAAGTGGAAGCAGAAACAGAATGGGACAAAGGAGATGGAGGAGCAGGGGCCAGAGGGGTCTCTGCTGTAGGGGATTGGTATGGGCGGTGGTTCGTTAACTGGGTCAAAATCAGAGGATGAGGAGGGATGAAGAGGGGGAAGAAGAAGCCAAAAGAAGTGCTTGGGTTTTCAGGAAGAGCAAAGATCAGGTTTAGAGAGCAAGAAAGAGAAAACTTGAATGTAGGGAAATCCCTTTCCATTTTCCTGAGTGCCCTCAGAAATGAAAAAGATCCCTAAAAGTGTTGGGATCTAAAGTGTAATTTGATTTGAGATCTGGGTGAGGTGGAGAAACTCTTAAATTAACTAAGAGGCAACCCAGGGGGTATGGGTGGGGATTGAAAGTGAGCTGCCCATTTCAAGAGAGGAATCAGTGAATATAGAGGTGAGGCAACCCTCAGCCCCCAGGAAATCACCAGAGTGAAGGCCGAGTTATCCATGGAGTCATCACTACCACTAGATAAGTGTTGAGGCTAAGCTCATAGGGTGCCTGGGTGCCTGGCACCTGGACTTTCATCTAGACAAAAATGTCAGAGAGAACCCAGGATCAGAGTAGGTCTCACAAGAGGCAGTCCTCTTCGGAGAGGATCCACTGTCAATCTGGAACTTTCCCTACCTCTCAGGAAAGAGTCCCCATCAACTCAGAGCTCTCTCTGCCAGCAATCAGTATAAAGATTCAGCCATAGTTTCAAGGACCGTGACTGGGGGTTCCCCCAATCTGCAAAGAGCCCCGGGGGCGCTGGACTACTTCCCAGGTCCTGTGGGTCGTCTAACCAAAAGCTGGGGTAGAAGCCACTTATCTAATGAGGACAGTGTCTGCATGTGAAGGAGAGCTTTCCAGTGAATGGAAGGTGAGACCAGCATGGGGTGGTTTGGTCTGGGGGTCGGATGGGATTCCACTCCTCTAAGTGGCTGTAGAAGAACCCAGCCCCGTGTTGGGCGCCAAAGAAAAGTGAAAAGTGCCCAGAAAAACCACTCCAGACTCGGGAACTCATGCAAGAGATTTCATTAGGCAGACAAATAGTGTCTGCCCTGAAGAGAGAGCAGAAATGAGAGAGAGCAAGAGAACAAGAGTGAGAGAGTGAGTGAGAGAGCAAGAGAGAAAGAGTGAGAGTAAGAGAGGGAGAGAGACAGGCAACACGTGTGTCCACTCTTAGGACTGGGAGAGAGAGGAAAAAGGGCAGAAGATAGTGCAGAAGCCTTTTTTGAATGATGTAGTTTTCAAGGGCTGATGACGTTCTAGACAATGGCTGCCAAGGATGTTTGCAGGTGGAGGACCAATGGCTGCTGAGGATATTTGCAGGCAGACAAGCTGGGAGAGGGGAGGGATAACTGCAGCAAAAGGGCGGGGTGGTCAATAATGCCACTTCATATTATACCCCTTACATATTCACATAGCTAAATTTTTGTTTCTGTTATGTTTCCCCTAAAATTCCACAAAACAAATGAGTCTTCTTTGATCACTGAATCAAATGAGGACTATCCCAATTCTTGCTACTACCCTCTACTATCTTATTCTCCTTTTATTTTCTTTGCACTTTTTATCATTGCCGGAAATTACTGCAACTATTCATTCCTTTCCTGTCTCTTCCTACCATTTACACAACCTTGGAAACATTATTCCAGGAACGCATAATAGTGCCTCATGGGAGGCAATCAGGCATTTTAAAATAATAAATAAACGAAAAGTACTTAAAGCAGTACCAATATTAATATGACTAAAATATAATTCTGTTTGCATAATTGTACATATATTTGCATAAGCATATTTGCATATGTGTAGGTTTCTGTGTCTCGAAAATAATTTGAATACATACTAAAATTCTGCAGTGAGTAATATGCTTTCTAAAAGAAAAAGTATATCTTAGACACAAAATTACTAATGTTTTAGGATATATGAAATTAATATATTACTTAAGCCTAAAACATAATCTTTTAGTTTGCAACCTGAATTATTTCAACATATTAATTTTATGCTACATTTTATTCATAACAGATTACATATATAAAATATTTTTGTAATATAGAACAGAAAAGGTATTTTTCTTCAATACAAGTATTCTTTTTTTTGTCTTTGCTGCAATATTGTTGCTGCTTACTCTTCCTCATGAAGAGAGATTGTTGGAATCCACGAAATTCTAAAAATCAAGAAAATATATCCAAGTAAATTAAATGTACTTTTGTGGTTAGTAAAGACATATTTCAATGACAAAGCTGATACTAATATCAAATGACACTTCTGCCTTTGAATCTCTCCTATACTACCTGTGTGAAAGTTCACCACAGCTAAGACTTTCATTTGGACAACTTGCTTTTTGGATTGCTTATCAATATAAGCAATCTTTTTCAGTATAGGTGACCCAGGATGTGTGCTAGGCATGCTCTCTACCACAGAGATACATTCTCAGCCCTTCTTTATTTTATTTTGACAAAGGGCCTTCCTAAATTGCTAAGCATGACCTCAGACATGCAGTCCAACTGTCTCTGCCTCCTGAAGTAGCTGAGATCACAGGTATGCACCATTGTGCCCAGCAATACAAATATTTTACATTTGGGCTTTACTAAGCACTAGGTTTTTCTTGGTTTGTTGTGGGATGGTGTGATATGTCTGAATCACTGTTTCATGAAAATTACTAATACCAATGAAGAATCTCCAAGTGTGATAAATCTTGACCACCATGTTGTGCATCTTTTGAATTAGGTTTTAAACTCAGTTGTATTAATATCTTATAATTTCTTGGCAAAAAGCAAAGAACATCTGCTCACACAAGGTGGTTTTGAGCTAGCAATCAAAATAAAACATGCTTTTGTTTTTAGATGCTGTATGATTCAGTAGACCACATATACCTGTTATATATCAAAAGAATGCACTTTCATTAGAAGTCAACATAACACTGTATTCTTGAATGAAGAAAACTTTAAAAGAGTTTAAATCATTCTAAATGTGTGTGTGTGTGTGTGTATGTGTGTGTGTATAATAAAAAAAAAACTTGACACAGGGAAACCTAGAAAATTCCTAAAGACTGGCTTGTTAAATAAAGACTGTGCAGCATGTGTTTGGATATCAAAATATTATCTTATAAGGCCTGAAAATACATCAATTATTTGCACAAATCAGTTCACTTCACTTATTTTTATAGATTTGTTCTATAAAAGTTGATAAGGAGAAAGAAAGACTTCAGTTTAGTTAAATATATTCTTCTTGCCATACATTACTGATAATAAACATTCTTCAAATGAAGCAATTTAACTGTGTCATACAAGGCAGAAGGCATTTTAAAAAGTTGTGATACATGTGTGTTAGGGTTTTCATGAAAAATGGGGCAATTGTTGCTCCGATAAAAAGTCTGCCTTAATAATAAAAATTGAAATCTTAGGTGAAATTGATATTGTAGAAACTTTTTACATATATTTTATTACATATATTAAAATATAGTACTGGGGATTGAGCCCAGGGGCACTTAACTACTGAGTCACATCCCCAGCCCTTTTTTACATTTTATTTAGAGATGGTTTCATGGAGTTTTATAGGGCCTTGGTAAATTGCTGAGGCTGGCTTTGAACTCTCCATCCTCCTGTCTCAACCTTCTGAATTGCTGGATTTACAATCATGCCCGGCTTCATGTAATGCAATCTTGCAGCTATACTGAAAAAACATTAGTTGGAAACAATTGTTTTAATATAAGAAATAGAAACTGCATAGAGGATAAATCAATTGCCAGCTATATATTTTCAGAGTTTTTCTTCCTAAGAATGCTTTTTCATTTGTTAAATCTTAGGTTGTTATTGCTTTATTTTGGTCAAGTCAGCTTTGCAGTAAAGGTGTCTTCCATTTAAATTATTTAATTTTGAGTAAATAAAAAGCATTTAACTTATGTAATGTAAAAATAAATCATAGCAAACAGTATGGAAACCTTCTTAAAAGTTATACTTTTTTGAATTTGCTATTAAATTCACTACTTGAAAATAGTTGATTTTGTGATAAATTTTTAAGTTTGTTTATTTATTTATTTACATATTCATGGTACTGGCGTCCAAGATCTTGAACATTCTATGAAAGCACTTTACTACTAAGTTGCACCCCCCACCCCACTAGGTTTTTACTTAATTATAATGACACATATACATATTAATATAAAAAACTATTTTGTATTTATTAACTTAAAAAAAGTATCATTCAAGTTGACCATACCTATTCTGAAAATTTAAAATCCAAAATATTCAATGTCTGAAACGTTTGAACACCAATATGATAACTCAAGCAGGAAATTCTACTTCTTACTTTATGTGGCATGTCACAGTTAAAACACAAAATTAATTCCAGGCTATAAGCATATTTGGATCCCATCCTCAAAATATCTCATTATGTATATGCAAATATTCCAAAGTTCAAAAACATCCAAAATCTTAAAATGGTCTGTGCTAAGCATTTCAATAAAGTATACTGAACACACAATAATGTTAACTACATGTATTAATTTTTCCATATATTATTGGTGCATCATAATTGTACATAAGAGTACATATATTCATACTATATGACAACGTATTTGGTTAATCATATTACTAGTAAAAAGTTTATCATACACTAAGTATCTCCAAGATTTCTATTTTATAGAAAAACTATGATAGAACATTTTTGAAAATAAGAATGTTTATTGTTTGGAACTAATACAAAACAAGTAGAAGTATTAGTTTATCACTTGCTTTGGTCCTGCTATCATTTGAGGAAAATTTTCAATGGTAGATTCATAGTTTTGTCTTTTCTTTCTTCTTCTTTTTTTTTTTTTTGTTTGCATATACCATGTCCATTTTAATGAGCACCACAATGTTTGTTTAAGGAAATGACAATGTAAATGATGTGGGGTGGAGGGGAGAGACAAAATGTTCTTAGATGGTTTATTTGGAAGACTGAAGATATCTTCTCTAAATTCAGGACACAGACAGGAACATTATGGACTCTGTTCATTAATATTTTCCTTTTCCATGTGAATAATTTACTTTCAAATATGCTTGTTCAGAGTTAAAAACCAGCAACAACCAAAAATATCATGTGATACTTATTTTATTTTTATTTTGTTTTGAGTAATTTTTCCTATTATAGGATATGAAAGCCATAATTTGGCATTGTGTAAATGCACTTCATAGTATCATAAATGGTATTTGTGGTGAATTCAGCCATTCAAGTAATGACTATTTAATTTGCATTCACAATTGTTTTCATTAGTTCTTCTATTCATGTAACAACAACAATGAAAAACAAAAAAAACTGACAAGAATAATTTAAAGTGAGAAAAGCTTATTTGGGGTTCATGGTTTCACATGTTCAGTACTTGGCCAGCTGACTCCATAGCTCTGGACCCCAGGTGATGCAGAAGAGTAGAAAGGTGTAGGGAGGAAAGCAACTCAAGACATGTCAAACAGGAAGCAGAGAGACAGAGAGCTCTGCTCACCTGGGAAAAAATATATATTTCCCAAAGGTATGCCCCCAGTGACCTAACTCTTCCAGTCATACTGTATGTGCCTACAGTTACTACCCATTTAATCCATATCAGTGGATTAATCCACTCATAGATCATAGTTCTCATAATCTGATAATTTCACCTTCAGAGGCGAAATTGTCTCACAAATGAGATTTTGGGTGACACCAAATAACCAAGCCACATCAACAATTGTTTGCTGTGGCCCCTCTTTGATATTTTATACATGAGTATCACAGTTTAATGACTACTGCTACCATGTTTTGTTCATTGCTCTTTTTCCTGTAATCTCCATGTATGTCTGTGTCCAGACTCCACCTACTCCTCTTAAAAGATCCTTACAAGTATTCATGTAAATGTCATTAAAGTCCTCCCCAATAATGAAGATAAACTCCTCTTCTTATGATCTGATTACATATTTGGTCTCATAAGGTAATATTCATGCTTTTTCATATTAAGTGAAATTTTTAGTTTCTTAATATGAGAATATAGACACATCTTTTGACTTGTCTTTTGAGATAGGGCACCTTGTAACCATCTACAATGATCGACTATATTTTCCAGCATGAGTTTTTATGACGTTATCTAATTGCTTCCATATAAGAACCTACCTAATCTTATAAACAAAGTTTATTAAGATATCAATTCTTTATTGAATTTATAGTCAACAAAACTTGTGTTTATTTATAAGCAGAGAAATAAATATATTCACATAATTCCTTTTACTATATAATATCATCATCTTCAGTGCTGCTAACTTCACCAGCACTATATTTTACAGTATTGTAAGATGCCACCTTCTCAATGGCTAAATTCAGTGACTACTGAACATGATGAGGAAAGAATTGGTTCTCTCTGGCCGTTGTAGAAAATCATCACAGCCTTGATGGCTTTAAACAGTAGAAATTCTCTTAACTTCTAGAGGTCAAAATCAAGGTGTTAGCAAGGCCATGCTTTCTCCAGAGGCTGATGGAGACCATTCGTTTTTTACATCTTCTAGTTTCTGATGACTTCTGGCATTCATTAGTTTCTGACCACCTCATTTAAATTTCTACTTATATTGCCTCTCCTTCTGCTGTGGGTATCAAATATGACTGTTCCTTTCTTCTATAAGAACACTTGTGATTGGACACAGGGTCCTCCAGGCTAGTCCAGAATAATATCCTGATATTAAATTCTAATTTAATCACATCTGAAGTCTCACACATATCCCTCCTGGGTGAGGGAAAGGGTTCCTGTAGGAGGAATGGGTTGGCTGTGAAATAAAAGGCTGATGAATTGTATTTATCAGAAATAATGACAGAAGACAGAAATATGCAAGGGCATGACTGATTGAACCATCCATAGGGGACTGGCTCTAACAAAAGAAGGAGTCTGTGTTTGGTTTATTTATAGCAGTTCAGATCAAAGGGGGACCAGTAGGAGCTTCTTTGGTGAAAAACAGGATGCAGGGTGGAGTTAAGCAATCTTTTTGGATCTAGTGGGTTATTCCCATATCCAGGACATGCATTTGAACTTCTAAGTGAACCAATTGAGGGAAACCACGTGACTCAGGCAATCTTGGACAATTTTCCATAATTGTGAGTTCCTTGAGACCAGATTTTCCTAATAGTTCAACCAAGCTTGGTTATTTTATAGGTCATGGGTGGCTCTGCACACTGAAGGAATTTTGCCATACAATGTAACATGGCAGTTTTCAGGTGTCATGCTGTGAGCAAATCTTTGGGAGTCATTATTGCATACCACAGTGTATGTCAAGGATCATGATGACAAGCTTCAGGCACTAAAGTGGGCAACTTCTGTTGAAAGGTGTCATCTGCAGCTTACTCCACCTATTGCTGCTCCCCAGATCAGCCATCCTTGCATGTTCATAGGAGGCACATGTTTCATATTTATTAGGTGTCTGATTTTACCATAGTCTGTCTTGGGCCGCTTTGTTGGTTGAATTTCAGCTCTATCAAACACACCACAAAATCTGCTCATCCTTCTGAGTGTCAGTTTCCTGTTTCCCTAATGTTGAAACTTCCACAGATGGAGTTCTCTGGCTCTTCAGATTCCAATTACTGATGTAGAACATTTAAGCAGTATTCTGAATTTTGGTGTTTACCTCGTGGCAGGGTATGAGGGGAGAGTTGTAGAGTTTCACATGGTTTGAGTGAAAGACATAAAGAGCACTGAGGACATCACATAAAAGCTAAAGATAGTTAAATTTGTAAGGAATCGGATTGTGTCTGAAATTCTATGACATAATTGTACTATGAGTTGAGACATGTTGGGTTGAAATCTTGCTGCTCAACTTTGAACAATTAACTTTACTATTATAAGACTCTCTTCCATCTAATGTATAATGCATTGAAATCATTATACCTGAAGAAGAAATGTGATTATGAGGATTTTTTGAATGATTAAAAGCAAATGATAAAAAGAACACATATTCTAAAAATGATCAAATTAGTGTTTATTGAACACTGATAAGTACATTAACCATTCTACTCTAAGGTTGTGAAAAGGGATACATTAGAGCTGAGCACTTGGATGCTAAAAAAATCAACACCATAAAATCATAATCCATATTTTTCATTGACAAGTTTATGTATACATGTAAAACCATACATATTCAAGTGATACTGTTTTAAAATTAGGCCTATTTGTAAGATTTTCAATCTCAACATAAATAAATTTTATGAGTATGAATGAATTCTATTTCATTATGTATTGTATTAGTTACATTAACATGAGAAAAGCCTTCCTTTAGTCAACAAATAAGCCAACCTTGGGAGCCTTCTCTATGCTATTTATTTATTTATTTATTTATTGATGGTATTCAAGTTTCAGTCAAGTGATTTAGTATGCTTTTTTTTTCCTACCTACATTCTGTGCCAGGTTATTTTTTGACTGCAAAATAATTCTATCCCTGCCTGGTTTTTCTTTCATGTGATTGAATTATTGTTATCTACCATGTCATTGATAATGTTACATTCTCATGAGAGAATAAGTTAAACTATATTTCATGATATATCCCAATAGGAAGAAATGTGACTCAAGACTTTTCCAAAAAGGGAGACATAGTTCAATTTTAGACAATGGCAAAGAATCACAAATAAAATATTTGGGTGTATGTAAAATATACCTAAAATAGATAGATAAAAAGATGAGATTGTAAATGCCTTTACAAAATCAGAAGGAATATATTCCTAACTGCAGCAGAAGTACACGTACAATGTTAAGAAGTCACGTCCTTCAGCCTCTCAGACATGCCAAGGACATAAAACACACTTTACCTTGTGGCACCATTATTCCACAGGATACTCTGATCAACATGGACATTGCTATAGGATTGAAGTTCACCAGGAGAAACCCTGAAGCAAAACCCCAAACTCGAAATGAAAATGTGGTGTTATGTTAGGTTTGAGTTGAAGTATCTAAACATTTCACTGGTTTTCCAATAGGTTTGTGTGTATATAAACAGGAATTTGTATGTATTTAAAGGGAAGACAAATCTAATGATTGCATCCCATTTTAAAATTGAGCAATTGTCTTTCTATAGAGAGATGTGCACTCAAACTTTCATTTTGGTTACCTCAGTTCATTTTGCTAACAAACATGACAAATAATGATTTTTGCATAACTTTAAGGTAAATGTCAGAGGGCAGGATAATAAGTTATTCAAAATTCCATATTTTCCCTTGTTATTTGGAAATTCTCTTAACTCAATTTTGTGAAAAAATCAATATACATGTTTATAAAGCTTAGAGCATTGATTTTTAAAGATAAATGCACTTTAAAAACCACAATTCTTGGGCATATGTAATTCCATGGAAAAAAAAGACCTTTCCAAGTTTATTCTCAATACAGTGTTTCTATGTCGTATCACACGAATCTCCTCTAGAACTGCTCTTCAGGGCTATGTTGGACCCAGGCATGGAAGCACAGTATTTCATACATATAACAACAGACTGCACTAAGACAGAGAAGCTCAACTTCAGTTGAACATTTTACAGAGTTTTACTGTTTCAAACACACGTTGTTTATTGACACTTATTTCCGTTCTATTGTATCAGTGACTATAAGATATTGTCTTATTGCTCCTATAGAAGAAAAAAGTATTGTCTGAGTAATTTTCAATAATAATGAAAATAATATTTTACTTTCTGTGATAACATTTTAAAATGTAGCAGGGTTAGATTCTTTTTGTCCCCAAATTTTATCCTTTAGAATGCCTAATATTCATTTTAAATTTTTCTGAAAGTGTTAAAGTTTAGCTTAAATAAACTTGGACCTCTGCTTTTTCATAAGACTTCAATCTCAGGTTTACATGAGATATTTTTATTAGTCACTTTGTGTTTACTATTATTAGTTATTTAAAATGCATGATACTTTTCCAGCATCCTTTCTATTTCCTTGAGGGCTTATTATATTTCTTTTTCCTTTATACTATTAGCTTTCCTAAACTGGTGTTCAATTTTAATATTTCTAAATAGGAGACTGTACTGACACATGTTCTTTGCTCAAATCATTTATTTCCTTAGTGTAAGTGACACTTTTTGTTCCTCTGACAAAGATTAATAGAGCTCTGCTAAAGTTGACTCATTGATACGTAAGCATAGGTTGTTTAAATGTTGTGTGGAAAAAGTATCTTCTTCAGGTGGGGATAGCTGATTCTTTGTCCAGGAGTTTTCATTAGGCCCCTGGTTCTACTTCGAAGGTCTCAGAGGCAGATTGGTGTGCACACAGTTTTATATGGGAGGGAAATGCACATCAAAGCTGTTAAGTGAACAGGTGACAGGTTCAGCTGTTACACAGTCCTGTATGGAGAGCCCCACGGCCACTTCCACAAGCCAAAACAAAGCACAACAAAAATCCTGCTATCTCAATACCCCTCATCTTGGAGTTAATCCAAGCATTACCAGAAGGTAAAAGAAAAAAATTATTTTTCTCTTACTGAGGATGGGTAGGAGGAAGTTTCTTTGATTTTTACAGAACAGCAAACTTCAGCTCCATTGAAATCAATAATCTGTGTAATTAATCATCAGATGTGTTATATTTCAAGAAACACTGCTCTTGTAGGAATGATATTAATTAATATAAAATATCCTTAATATTTCTCAACACTGAAATTTGTGGTGATTCAAAAAATATGTATTGTGGTTTTAATACCATTATGGTGCAAGAAGTAATAATCATCTATGTTCAAAGAACCAATTTTTAACTAAGAATAGCTGTTGACTTTTAAGAAAATCACCAGAGTCTGCATATGAAATGTCTCCCAAGGGCTTATTTGTTGGTCCCAAGTTTGGTGCTATATTTTAAGAAGTATGGTTTATCTTTCAAATACTTGGTGAAATGTCCCTAGAAAGTGTTGTGGAACCCCAGTCTTTTGCTCTTTCTTTTTTTCCCTTTAGCACTGAGGTGAGTAGGTTTACTCTGCTATCATCTGCCATGATGTGCCTAGCCATAGACCTGGAAGTGAGGAGGACAATTGATAATGGACTGAAATCTCTAAAACTTTGAGCCTAAGGAGTTTGTTATAGTAATGGACAGATGACTATCGCAGAGGTCAAAACCAAAAAGCAACAACAATAAGAAAAGAACTACTTACTATAAAGGAAGTTATATTGCTTGTTAGAAGTTGTTTAAAGGAAATTCTATTTTTTAAAATTTTTTTTCAATATTAATGGACCTTTATTTTATTCATTTATTTATGTGTGGTGCTGAGAATCGAACCCAGTGCCTCACACATGCTAGGGCAGCACTCTACCACTGAGCTATAACCGTAGCCTGCTAGTATTTTCTTCCTTAAGAAAAAACATTTTTATTTGCTTTTTTTTTCAGTGCTTTGGACTTCTGACACTTCTGAGTTTCTTTCTTTTCCTAAACAAGCAGAGAAATAGTGATTTTTGTTTAATTTGTATTCATTTGTTGACACAAAGCCAGAAAGCTAGAAAGAGAAAGCAGCCTTTGAGCCATACTTATGCTGTACATATGTTTTTTCATAAATTGTTTACATGAGTTATTTTTCCCCTTTCAAAACTTGAGTTTTTTTAAAATGATTTCTGAATTTTCAACTTTTAAAAATAAATGCAATCAATCTGGCAATAGTGGATAAAGTTAAATTATCTAATAGGAAAAATAATTGAAATGAACCATCGGTTTTACTCTGAAAATGGGGCCTACTTTCCAATTTGTTGTAGATGTTAGCAATAGATTAGTTCAATAAAATGTAACACATCTTTATTTATTACATTGCATGTCTGAGTTTATTAGCGATCCGAATTCCATTTTAATGCAATAAGATGAAGAAAATTATTGTAATGCTAAAGTGTATCCTCCTAAATTGTTTATATGGAAGAACACATCTATTTATGTTGAGAATACACATATATGTACATATATACACACAGAGAGCCATATAAATATATATGTATTCTTAGGAAAGAGAAGACACGACTTATAAACAGAAGAAATACTTTGCTTTTAGAGCAGTAGTGCTTATTCACGTTATATTCAAACATTACTCTATAAAGCGGCAATAAAATTAAGAAAGTGACATTGTTCTCTGCGTGCTATTTTTTTTAGTATTATGGAAAATTACTTTTCTTGTGGAATTGACTGTCAATTAGTAATCACCAGACGGTAGCCATCTTCTTAGTTTTCAATTTTACTAGAAATAATTCTCATATAGTGCTGCTCTTTTAACAAGCACCTTTACCATGTGAGACGCATATAAAAGTAATTAAATTTAATAGTCTCATTGCTTTTAAGCAAAGCCATATGGTGTACTTAGATTGCAAATTCTAATTGAAGTCAATGAGATTTTATGTAGAAAATACTTTTGAAAATGTAGCTGTGTAATCAAATATATATACAATGCGCGATTTTATCTTGACAGAAGCATCATCTAATACCTTTTTCATTGTCTTTTTCATGCATACTCTTGAGTATTATAGCAAAACTCTGTCTTGCCATGAAAAATAGCTTTAAAATTAATGATAATAGTTGCCTGTGTATGTCCAATGCATCTTTTTCATTACTCCTCTATCTAAATTTTAATACTGCAATAATCCCTGGAACTGTGTCTTGGATTACAAGAGCAGTATGTAACGGAGACATGGCCCAATTCATTCACATTTATTTGTTCTATTATGCACTATGAAATGAAAGCTCCGTAAAAAAGGCTGTAAATGTAGTGGAAGAAAAAATAGCAAACAAATGTGGAAATAGACACAGCTTTATTGTTTTCCCTTATTTTGAATAAATGTTTAGAGTTTTCTCTTCTCAGGTCTTGCCAGGGTAGGAGGGATGGAGGAAGGAGGAAAATGAGGGAGAGACAGAGAGACAGAAAAGACAAATCAAGGACTGTCAATTAATGGAACTGCAGAAATGGCAAAATATAATGTGATAATATGTCTTGTCTACCTCTGGACTGTGGTCTTACTTTCAATTTTGAAAACACTTCATAAATATTGGAATTCTAGATCAGATTTCAGGGTGCTTATCTTACATAGTCCTCTCCCAACCCTGGAATCATCAGTTTCCTCACCAGAGCTGGTTCCCTTTAATACTGAAAATTCATGTTGAAGACCAGTACCAGTACTAGATGTCCTCACTGCTATCAGAATGTCCATGCTTCTGTGCCCTGTCTCCTGACAGACCAAGGGAACATATGTGTCTATACATGGTAAGTATAGACACATAGGTATGTAAATACATCTTTAGGTGCTTCTGCATGCAACTCTCTGTATCTGTCTAAAGCTACACATGAGTTCGTAGTTATCTGTTCAACTCAAATACATGACCACATGGATTTCCCCCTCCCTATCCATCTAACTCTATCCACCAATGACAAACTTGACTCCCACTTGCCATCTATTTACTTAATTGATCAATTCTAGTATACAGGTATAGTGATTTTGTAGTTGTTAAGCCACACCCTTTAATATGTGAATTTGTGAAAACTTACTGTATCAAAGTATTTTTGAAATGCTATTTGAAATGTTTAGGAAGCTAATCCATAATAATATAAATATTAATATGATAAACCAATCCATATATATTTAATCTTAGGTTCAGCCTTTTGTTAGACTGATTATTAGATAGAGATGTTTTACAGCTGGACCAGATATGTTTCCAGATATGCCTGAGAGTCTGAGTCTTTTGGCCGTGTAAGAATGAGACATGATATATCACTTATTATTCCATGCTTTCTAAGGACTTAAGTTTCTCTGGCGACACCTAGAGCCAGCTAGTTTATATCATTTGGGTAAGTGTAGATTGATGGCTATGTCTGCTCAGGGTCACACTGCCTGGCTTGGATCTGTAACCAGTAAGACATGAAACAACATTGTTGAAAGCCTTTGTGCGAGTTCCTATGAAACTGAGATTGCTTTCACATTTCTTGGTGATTAGCACCAAGATAACTGCATCCTTAGAAGACAGGAGTGCCTGGGAGTCTCTGAGTGCCTCCTGCTTATCTGTGCTTTATTTTTTTTTTCTCTCCAACATCTTTAACCTTTATGTAACTCTATTGGTGTATGCTCTGTTAATTCTTGATATTCAGTCATTCGACCCTGTGACAAAGACTGCCTCTGTTATAGGAGGAAGAATTTATTACATCGACTTTAGTCTCATGGAGAACTCAGGCATTATGGCACAGCTGAGACAGAGGAGAAAATAGAAGAGTGTGATGACCATCTTAACTTACTACTCTTCTCTAATCTCTCTTTAAAATTATGCACCCATTTATCATATTTTTTGTATTTTGTCATTCTCTGATTCTTTGAACCCCATGAAGAAAATATATTCACACACACTTTATTTTAGCGTGTTGGTAAGTTTCCTCAGAACAAATTCTTTTTTAAAAGGAAAATATTTTGTTTTAGTTGTAGGTGGACACAATACCTTCATTATATTTTTATGTGGTGCTGAGGATTGAACCCAGGGTCTCGAACTTGCTTATTCAGGTCAAGTATCTCTTTCTGAACACGCATTACTTCTCAAAAAATACTGTGTTGTGTGTGTATGTAAATGAGAGAGATGGAGAGGGAGGGGGAGAGGGAGAGGGAGAGGGAGGGGGAAATGGAATTATCAGTGGCCTAACTGGGACTTCATGACCAAAAGCAAACAATTCTATGCAAGATCATACTCTAATTACCATCATTGGGATGTTCCCAGCATATCAAATTTCTAGATATGGGGAAAAGATCAAATAAACCCAGGTGTTTATTTACTGTGTTAATTCAATAACATGGGCATTAAAAGATTCTGATACTTTTCACTTGCATGTCATAAAATTATGTTAGTTTTTTCTGTGTTCTGGGCACATCTTGAATCTCTTTTCATTGGTATTATTCCCCAGTTAAAAAGACAAAATTTGATTATAACATCAGCAATAACATTAATTAAATATATGCTTATAAAGTTTGTTTTGCATGTTATAAAATGTATTTCTAAATTTCCTACATGTATGTTGTGAAGCCTAGCCTCTTCCCTCACCTTGTCTTCTATTAATTTAAAGTTATAAGGCTATTACAATTCCTCCCTTATTAACCTTTATTTTCTCTTCTTTTATATTCAATTCTTTTAAATTTTAAAACTCTTACAGTATTAATTTTGGAGTTACTAGTTATTTATGTTTCTTTTAGCTTTAATTTTTACCAAATAATTGTATTGTTTCAATTTTTATTTTTGTGAAAGTTCATAGGTGAGATTTCTATTCATATCTTAATTAAAATAAAATACCACAGTTAGTATTAAATTTTAGTTTGATATTGAAAGTTCAAATTCTGAAGTATTTTGGTTTGGTTTTCTTTCTCTTTTGCCAAACATTGTATACATGTTCCTAAAATCTTTGCATTATGATTTTGCTTTGCAATAGAGTCATAATTGAGATAAAATTGAGACAAAACCTTACATTCCTGATCAGCATTTTCATTCTAAAATCCCAAGAGAAACTTTCCACTAATCTTAAAAATGTTAGTTTCCTAAAATATAGATTTGTGGGCTAGGGATATAGCTCAGTTGGTAGAGTGATTGCCTCACAAGCACAAGGCCCCGGGGTTCAAACCTCAGCCCCACAAAAAAAAATAATAATAATATAATATATATATATATAATATATTATATATTTTAAATAAAATAATATATACTAAAATATATATAAATATGTATATTTTATATATATATAAAATATGTATATATAAAATATGTATATTATATATAAAATATGCATATTTTATATATATAAAATATCTCTATATAAAATATATAGAGAGACTGAAAATGCAGTAAATATAGCACCAAATATAGAAGAAATGTCTCTCATTCCCCTTGTTTAAGATGTGTGACTTTACAATTATGGACAAAAGATGGAAGAAAGTTGGTTTAAAGACTTAATATGTTTGTCTACCCCAAAATATGTTGAAACCTAATCCTCAGGATAAAGTGTAGTAATAGCCTTTGTAATCACAC
>JAJEJO010002450.1:87408-164571 GCA_020662805.1 Glaucomys volans
ATATATATAAAATATCTCTATATAAAATATATAGAGAGACTGAAAATGCAGTAAATATAGCACCAAATATAGAAGAAATATCTCTCATTCCCCTTGTTTAAGATGTGTGACTTTACAATTATGGACAAAAGATGGAAGAAAGTTGGTTTAAAGACTTAATATGTTTGTCTACCCCAAAATATGTTGAAACCTAATCCTCAGGATAAAGTGTAGTAATAGCCTTTGTAATCACACTTGGGACCTTTAGAAGTAATTAGGTTTACATTAGGTCATGACAGTGGGGTTCCCAAAAAGAAAGGACAGTTCTTATCAGAAGAGACAAGATAGCTTGTTTGTCTCTTGTCTCTCTGGTGTCTTTCTCTCTCTCTCTCTCTCTCTCTCTCTGTCATTTGAGAACACATCAAGAAGATGGAGCTGAGTGTTGTGATAGATGCCTGTAATCCCAACCACTTTGGAAGCTCTGGGCAGAACATCATGGCAAAAGGACCTGGCCAGGGAAAAGTACCTCAAGAAAATTGTTCCAGGAAACAGACAGAGAGGAGGAGTCAGGCAAACAAGATGTAATGTCCAAGGGTACACTCCCAGTCAGCCACCTCTTCCAGCCATGCCCTAACTGTCTATAGTTACCACACAGTATAGTTCTTTCAATTTATAGCACATCAAATGGATTAATCCACTGATCACATTACATAATTTCACTCCCAGAACATGGATTTTAGGGGTATCTCATATCTAAACCATAACACCAACTATCCTGGCACCCCAATTTCAGACTTGCTGACTCCAGAACAGTGAGAAATGTATACCTATTTTTCAAACTACCCAGTTGAAGAAATTTTGTTATAACACCCTGAGAAAATTTAGAAGATAACATCATGCTTTGGATGAAATTTGGTGACATCAGTAGTTGATGACTATGGTTCAATTTCCTATTCCTCTTTTGCACAGATGTAAAATAGACTTTTTGTTGTTGTTGTGCCTCTTTCCTGTTTTTTCCAGAAAATACTCATGTACCTCCAAATGAAATCAAATAATTATGAAGGGGTATTGTCCTGTGTGAGGTACAATTGTAATCATCTTCAATCCACTGCAACTGTTTTTTGAATCCCATTTAAAGTAGATATTAACTATAATAACTTGCTGTGTTCAGCTTTTGCTTCTGCTGTTTCCTGTGTGCTGCAAGGATTCCTTTAGGGTGATTACTCTATCTGAATTCTTTCAAAATATTTTGTCAACTCTTAGAACTTCTGACTCTTTTACAGTCATTTTTTAGGTTCTGATAATATGGTGGAGATACCTTCATATTTGGGCTGCTTCACTGTTTTAGTCAGCTTTCTTGCCGCTGTGACTAAATGATCTGACCAGTACAATTATAGAGGAGGAAAGGTTTCTTTGAGGGCTCAAGATTTCATAGATCTTAGTCCATGTAAGGCAGGCTCCATTCCTCAAGGCTCAACATGAGGCTGAACATCATGGCGGAAGAGTATGGCAGAGGGAAGCATATCACATCATCAGGAAGCAGAGAGACTCCACTTTCCAGACGTGAATATATACTCCATAGTCGCACAGTACCACTTCAATTAATCCTAACAGGGATTAATTCACTGATTGGGTTAATACTCTTACAACCAGATCATTTCTCCTCTGAACTTTCTTTCTTTGCCTCGCATGTGAGCTTTTGGGAGATACCTCACATCCAAACCATAACATTCATCATACACATCTATCCAGAAAATTGTGAGAATGTGAGGAAAGAGCATGTTACCTTTTTCTAGGGTAGTGACAATATTAACTACCAACAAAGAAAACGTTGAAGTGTAAGTATTCTGTGTTTAGTTTTGTGACACTACATTTAGTGGAATAGACAGCTTCATGTTGAACTCATGATCTTTGTTAGATCAAACCATGGTCAACTCATGAAAAATCACATGTAACTTTATGTTTCATAGTAGTGTTTGTGGTAGTGTTTTGTAGTGCTTGCAGATACATTTGTGCATTACAGAGAGGATGAAGTAAGTAGGAAATATTTATATTGATGTAAGAAATTGTTTTGTCAAAAATATCTGTATATCTAACCAATTATAAATCTTTTTTTAACTACAGGAAAATAAATGAGTAAAACCTATGATTTAACCATGCTATAAAAGATAATTTTGCAATTAAAATATTTTATTTGATTTATGATTACTCAATATAGTAAAATTATATGTTTATCAATACTAATCACAGAGATTTGACTATATAATTTTTCATCCTAACAGTAAGTGTATCTAATGTGTGTACTATATGCTTTAAATGCTGTCAAGCAACCCTTTAGGGCACTCTAGAGTAAGAAGCAAGGAATGATCCATCTACTAAAGTTCACCTTAATTTAAAGTATTTGTAGAGATAATTAGAATACTGGATCTGTTCATTAACATTTCAAATCTCATTTAAATGTAAATTGTAATATTCTCTTTTTCTGCAACACTAGGTAGTTAGTGTCTTTCATGAGTAATAAGTAATTTGTTCCCAATTAGGTACAAGAATGGATAAAGAGATAAATCAAAATCTGATAAGAGTCACAGTTAAAATGGTAACCTACTTAGAAGGGAGAGTATTGAAAACATTGTTTTCACCATTATTTCATTATCAAAAATGCAGACTATTCATATTTCAACAGCATTAACATTAATTAGCATATTTTCTAATATCAGTAACAGATCTATGTAACTGAAAATATCTTTGTAAGATTATTTGTAAAAAATGATAATTTTACAAAAACTTTTCCATGATTAACTCATGTATTAAAAATCTAAAATACAACTCTTTTCTTAGAAAAAGATTATAAGGATCAGAAAAACAATTAAAAATTTACGTGATATGAATCATACATAAATTGTCCTCATAATGTCACAGAACTACAGAGATAGATTTTTATAATTCATAGAGGTAAGAAACTTGTTAATGTCCCATAAACCAAGCTCTTTATTGGCTGTATCACATTCTGTTCTATTCATTTCATTAAATATCTAGTTGTTGTTTTTTACAATATTTTTCTTTAAAGTAGTGTTTTCTTAATCAGTATTTCTGCCAGTCGTTTATAGTATTATTTAAATGACAATAAAAGCATTTGAATACTTTGTCTAAAACACAAACCAGCAGAGGTTGAGTCAGGAATCATGTGGCAAATTTTTATCAATGGTGAAATTGAGGCAAAGTCAACACCCCAAGTAAATATGAAAAAAAAATATTTTTTTCAATTAAAAGTATGGTGAGATGCAGGCAGTAATAAAATCTTCATTCTGGGATGATTGCCAACGGATTCAACTTTTGAACTTGGAAAAGTTTTGTGGCATGTGACAGATCATATCAGTGGAATTTAGATGATTAATAGGATCCTTGTGTAAGTGGCTAAATTAGTAACTAAAGAAAGCCAAGTGACAAGGAGATAACAAATGATGCTGTCTTCTTGCTGCTTTGGAAAGCACTGGAAAAGTGAAACCAACAACCAGGAAGGAGGAAGGCTCTAATCACGGTAACCTAAGTTAGTCCTGGAAACAAGAACTGGCTCACATTGCCACCCTTATGTTTCTAACAGGACTTGGAAAGTGTTTACACCATGAGACGTCTAATAACAAAAATCACAGTTCTCCTGTCTCAATAGAGGGGTAAAGAATTCTCTATTGACTCTAATGACTGTAGTTTAAAGTAATTAAGAGAACTTTAAAGAAATAGCAGATGGCTCCTGAAAACTCTATTTTCTAATCAAATCTACTGGTTATATTTTCTCTAGAAAGTTTTACTCTATTTAAGATCAATATTTTAAAAAGTATTTAATGATTAGGGGTCTTGTAACTATATATGATATCACACTATTGAGAATCTATTTTCGGAGTTACTGTCTGATCAGTACTTAGATATGATATTCAATATTCATTACTATAGTAATTAAAAATCCCTGTCTAACAAATTACCCAGACTTAGTGCATAGAACAACACATGTTGGTGATGTGTATTATCTCACAGCTTCTATAGGTCAGGAATCTGGCCATGGCTTAACTGTATCTGCTACCTCATAGTCTCACAAAGTTACAATCAAGGTGTCAGCTAACCATAGATCCTTACCTAAGTGCTCAGGAATACTGCTTCCAAGTTCTCTCTGTCTGTTTTCTTTCTTTTATTTATGTTTTGATTTATTTGGTTTGGTTTTGTTTGAGGTGGAGGTCTCCCTTTGTTACCCAGGCTGATTTCAAATTCCTGTACTCAAGGAACTCTCCCACCTCAGCTTTCTACCCTGTCAAAGTCTCATCAATATGGTAAAAGTCACAGCTATAAAAGTCAATTCTGAAAAGAGATGAATTGTGCTTTTTTCTCTACTGTAAACAGAACATGCTTGCTAATCTGGTTGGAAATGCTTGTAAATATCACTTATGTTGAATTTGTTACATGGCAGTCAGGAAGGACACTTTCCAAACCTCTTGTGCTTTATGAGAGCAGTCAATGTTCGAGTCAAGTGTCCTCTTAGACTAATGCTTCTCATGTGGTTCTTGTCCCGCGGAAGGGGAACAAAAGAGCACACAGTTAGCAGTGGTAGATGTGGTTTCTCAATTATCTCACGTTGGGTATGGATTAGAGAAGCATTTTGAAAACTTCAGAGAAAAAGCAGGGAATGCTCATCCTCCATGTTATGATGAGAAAGGAAAACCAAATTGTTCTAGAGCTTTCCACAGGTTCTTAAAAGAGGGCATGAATACAGATGAAATGAATGAAATATATTGAGGAAACTAAGGATTCAGGTATTATATACAGTTTTAATATTTTGTTCATCAACAATTTTGGCATTATTTTTTATTTCTAAAAATGCATTAATATACTGTTGTCATACTACTGAATTTTTGGGTTTCCCTGAAATTTTTTTCTCCCACTTTTAAAAATTTGTTCTCTTTAGACATACATGCCAGTATAGTTTAGCATATTTTACATACAGGGAGTATAACTTATTCTAATTAGGATCCCATTCTTGTGGTTGTACATGATGTGGAGATTCATTGTTGTATATTCAAATATGAACTTAGCAGACCTAACATTCCCTTTAAATTTTTGATTCCTCTTAAGTACCTCTCTTACCTCTTCCTAATTCTGGCTCTGGTTCATTTTCTTTACTTGGGTGGAGAAAATATTAAGATCTACTATTCCATAATTCAGTGTTTAAAGGAAACTGACAAATTTGCCCAGTTTATCCCATTGTGGATGAATTTAAAACAGTGAAACAGAGAAAGAAGTTTATTCAAAAGTTTTGTCATGAAACGAGAGTCATGACACTGGTTTTACTGCCGTGAGACCTTTTGATGTAACTTTGTTTTTGGTAAGTTCAGAAGTTGCCCAGGCTGACCTCAAATTGTAATCCTCCTGCCTCAGTCCCTGAGTCTCTGGGTCACAGGTTTAATGCCCAGGTTTCATTTCTGTTTATAGAACAAAATGTCAGGTAGTTCAGTGAAATAGGAGAAGTTCTGCTAATAATATAATTACACCTTAGTATCAGGGACCAATTTTCGTTTATAATAGGTAACATACATGCTATTCCTTATCCAATAATATGTGCAACACCAATATTCTACGTTTAATAATATTGTTGCTCACAATAATGATGTGATTAATGGAATCTTTTTCCGAAGTCATGATTTTGGAAAAATTTTTTTATATTTGTGTAAACTAATGTAAGTTTAGAATTTTGTGGGCATTTAGCTCCTGAAACAGAATATATGCTATGGAAGATATATGCAATTTTAAAACTGTATAAATTTTATAAAGTTTCATATGAATTATAAGCAATGGGATAACATAAGGAATCCTAAGCTGTGATTTGGGTGTTGTGCTTGACTGATGTTCTGTCATTAATTAGCTGTGTGTCCCGGTTCATGTCACCTAAGCTTTCTGAGTCTCATTTGTGTCATTTATAAAACCAATGTGATGGACTGAGTTGTCACCAATGTCTTTTTAAAATACACCTCTTACAAATAGCCTAGATCAAAACTTGGCATTTTGACTGAAATGCTACCAAGTATTTATTTTTATATTTCTTACTGTTAACTACATTTAAAATAGAATGGAAAAATCCCCCTAAGACTCCAAGTACACACCTACATAAACATTAATACTACTAAGACTACTTTACAAAAAAATCTCACTACCATTTTAGCTGGATAATTTAAACTCAAATAAATGTTTATGCATGAAGAGTGGATTGCCAGTCTGTATTCCTTTTACAAATTCACTCTTATACTTTTAAAAATCTGGTGTTTATCCATAGGAGGATAGCATTGTCTGTTGCACCATCTGCTAGGACCTGCACCGTGAGTACAATATCGGTTATTGCAGAATCCACAGTGCACGACCATACCTGTGAATGTGTGATGTGCAATAATCATCAAACTGTACTAATCCTTTGATTTTTTTTTTGGTCTTAGAAGTTATCACATAAAATGTTGGTTTTTCCTGTAGATGCCAATTCCCACACCTAAATTCATTTTATTATTTCTTTCAAAAAATGCTAAAAAATGGAGAAAATGTTCCAAAGATCAAGGGCCGTTACATACCAAAACAATAAATAAGAGAACTATATTTCTAAAATGGGTATTTTGAATGTGGCATAGTCATATTACAACTGTGAAATTGAGCCTTTTGAGGAATAACAATTTTTTTGTTCGTTTGTTTTACGGTGCTGGGGATTGAACCCAGGGCCTTGTGCTTACAGGCTAAGCACTCTACCAACTTAGCTATAATCCCAGCCCTTGAGGAATAACAATTTTTGTAGTTTCCATTTAGCATCCATGGAAGCATGCTATGTAGACAAGGGGAAAGGAGATTGATATATTTCCCTATAAATGGTTAGTAAATTAAGCATAGAAGGACCTTAGTACTAACACTCTTCATGTGAGGGAAAGATTGTTCTTTCCATATTATTAAATAAAGTCTCTGAGGAACAATACTAATTTTCTGTAGAAAGACAGTTTTCATAAGCAAGTCTTCCTGGATCAGTGGTTTTTCTTGAGCTCTACGCACTGGTTCACTGCAACTTGGAATATATTTTCATTAAAAGTCCACATTTGCTCCAAATGCTAATGCAGTCTAGCTACATGAGTGAACTTCGCTCTCATTCCTTTCCAGGAGTTTTATTCTAAACTTTCCAAAATCTTGTGAACCACCACATTCATTGACTTTGAACTTATTCTTATCATCATAATCTTTGATTTAAAAACAGAATTCTCTCTCTTTTAAAAACATCACACAACAGTGACTGATTCTACTACACCTTTGTTTTCCCATCTTGGTGTTTATGTTAATGTTCCAATTTTGTACTTTCTAAACTAAAACTTTCATAAACTGATGCTATTTTTTTTTCTATTCATGTTTCGTTCACAGTTATAGTTAAACATCTGCTTCTTGTTTGGCAAAGTGCCATTAGTTGCTAAGTTTCGTTCCCTGAGAATGGAATTTTTTTCTTATGTGGTTTTCTTGTACACTAATAGATATTTGCTAAGTCATTCTGTCCATCGATACCCAGTAATAATTTTAGGTGGTAGGTGAATGTAACAATGGGAGAAAATTTGGAAATTTTTTTTGAGGTTATTTGATGTATTAGTTGACTCTATAGGTATATTAACATGTATATTGACATGTCAAATGATCTTTGATGCAATTTTTAATTGATATCATGTTTCATTCTTAAGCAATAAATCAGTTGTACAAAATGAAATTTGTTAACTTTATAAATGTTTAACAAATGACCTACTTATGATGGTGTGCACAGGATAGTTTCCTGAAACTGTGAACAATGCAGAACTTTAAGCACCAGAGATCTGAAGGGGAAAGAGAAAGGAGGGGAAGAAGTGTTTCCAGAACACAAAGAAAGAAGAAAAGCACAAAGGGGGACACTTTATGTGAGCTGTGACATTTCATTGAGCACATCACCAAAGTGCAACCACCTTCAAAGCAGGCGCGGAGGCGATCACTGTCTCAACCCTGCTCACCTCCCTCCCTTTGTTGTCTTGCCATTACCCCACTTTGGCTATCAGAGAACAGAAAGCAAGGGAGGCTTTTGATTTGGTCAGGATATGTCAATCTTCAGGAACAAAAGTGAAGGTAGGTTAAAGGATGATATCCTGCACATTGCACCCCTTTTGTACCAAAACACCCACTATTGTCCTTTCTTCCCTTGAAAAGTTGTATAACAGAGGACACAAAATAGCCTATCAGCAACCAAGCCATTAAGGTATAATGGCAGGACAGGCATAAGTTCACCCGCAATAAAAAATACTAGATACTAATGTGTTCTTTATTAAAAAAAAAAAAAAAAAAAAAAAAAGGAGATGAAGGGCAGTACAATTAACACTCCAAGACAATTTGTTTTGTCCTCACTTGTGCAACTTCCCAGGAGCCTGAACTGGTAATCATAGTGGTTTCCTTCCACCTTCCTTTCCACATTCCCTTTACTTTCTACCAGAACTGAAACTAACAAGACTTTCCCTGTAGAACAGCTCAAACCTTTGTGACTGAAAAAGTTGAGTTGTTGTGACCTGACCTTTATTGCTTCAATTATCCATTGATCAGGATTATTGACAAAGCTTGTGCCATCCCCATTTCTGCAGTGTCTACCATCCATCTACACTACCACTAGTGATTAGTAAGCACTTCTTCACCAATGTCACCCATCTCTACTGTTCAATCAGCAGTGGGAGACCAAATAGATACAGATCAGTGTCAATCTTGGATTCTGTTGAACCATTGCTGCTCCCTCTTGGAAGTGTACCTCTATTAATGCCTCCAAACCAACTGAGCCCAGGTCAGGGTACAAGAAAAAAATATCTCCCAGGGGTTATTTTTATAACTGATTGGGGAACTGTGACTTGCCTCTTTTGTTTCCTAACTGTGGTAAAGATGGCAAGATGGCACCATATAGCGGCTTATGGTTTGAAGTATAAAATGAAACCACTTGAGAATATGATCACTAATTTATTTTTCTTTTTTTTTTGGAGCCAAAGAATATTTATTTCTTTCATCCAACACAGTAAGTCAATGTTTGCACACATAAGCTAAAATGGTTTCTTCAAGTAGTAGTACTTTTGTAGGAGTGGGCATTTGTTACCGTGTCCACCATGAGACGTATTTTTTGATCACTAATGTCTTTAGACATGAATCCATTACAATAGTATAAATTGCATTGTGCCAATGAAGAGACTTTGAGTGTAACAAAACTGAGTTCGATAATATATCTGAATATCTATGAATGTGGGTGCTGGTAGCATCTCTATAGACATATAACGTAAATCTTTTCCCTGCATATATATTTATTCCAGTGTTGAGAAAGCAGTGATACTCCATGATCAAAGGCACCTGGTGTAATTACTCTGCAAACAAAGAGCTACTTTTCATTCACCCCACAACACGAGCTACTGTGTATCCATAAATAGCACACCATGCAGCGTAATTGGGAAACCAGACCTTGCTGATTTTTCATCCCTTTCAATGGTCATAGGTAATTATGCATGAGGACATAGAATGATTTGGGGGGGACCAAATAGCAAACAAGAGCGATATTTGTTGAATTCTGGTCCCCTAAAATTCATGTTGAAACTTTAATCTCCAACAGCTTAGGAAGTGACTATATTTAAAAAGTCTTTAAAAGCAGGTTAAGTTCAATAAAGACCATTAGAATGAACACAATCTTCTGTCACTATTATTAACATTATTTATATTATTACTACCACTACTATTACTACTATTATTGTTATTATTGTGATGTAGTACTAAAAATTGAGCCCACAGCTGCCCTACCACTGAGTTATATCCCCAGACCTTTTTATTTTGTATTTTGAGACAGTCTCACCAATTGTTAAGCCTGGTCTTGAACTTGCAACCTTTCTGCCTTAGACTCTGGAGTCACTGGGATTATAGGTGTGCACCATCACACCCTGCTAACCTTCTGTCTTTATAAAAGAACTTTTGAAAACAGAAAAAAAGACACAAGTGATGCTCAGGTACAAAGCAAAACTGTGTGAAGACACAGTGAGAAGGTGGGCATCTGTAAGTTAGGGAGAGAGACCTTAGTAGAAATCAAATCTACTTATACTTTCTTCTTGGACTCCCAACTTCTATAATTTTTAGGAAATAAATTTTTGTCTTCTACGTCACCCAGTGTATGTTGTTTTGTTATGAAATCCTAAACTACTATAAATAGGGAAAGGCATGTTACATATCAGAACACATGTCCTTTAAATCCATGCATACTGGTCACCCATTTAATAGTCTACATCATATTTTATGGGTCAAGGAAATCATTAACCCCAATTCAGGACAGGCACTTTAGGTCAAGTATTAAATTGATGCAACTTTAAATATAGTTAGGTGATTAACCTCTATTAAAATGCATAGTCAAGATAAACTTTTTTGCTCTTGCAATAAAGTGAAAGGTCCCTGTATTTCAGTGAATATTCTTTTTAGATTTGGTTTTTAAATCTGTAAGTTTTGTTTGTATTGTTGTGCATATCTGTAGTTGATTTATCTGTATTGTTATATAATGCATCATTATAATTAGTGAGCAATAATTTTTTAACCGTGAGTGGACATATAGATATTTTTAAATTTTAAGCTAATGTGAATATTGTTACTATGAATATTCTTATATATCTTGTGTTTCACTATTGAAAGGTAGTATTTTTGAGTCATAGCAAATATTGTCATTGCTGTAGATACAAAGTGCTCCCCAGCAGGCTGAGATCCTTCTGACAATTTTCCTTCTTTCACTACTTTCTAGCACTTGCAATTGCCAATCTTGTGATTTTTGGATACTGGGTTAAAACTGCATTATTTTTTTCTCAGTGATTTTGTGTTTTCCTGACTAATGAAGTAGGACACCTTTTCACAGGATCATTGGCCAGTGGCTAGCCTCTTCTGTGAAATGACTATTGACTTCTCTTAGCAATCTTATGACATTTAATTTTAATTTTGTAAAAGCTTATTAGTTACATGAGTCACAAATGTCTTCTTCACTACAACTTATTGTGTTTCAGAATTTTGAACACATCTACATTTACCAGAAAGAGTATGAGCATATTGTTGAGTAATGTGACTATAAATAACAGAAAGCCGAGTTTGTTTAAAGCAAATGTCACTGAGTCAGAGCACACAGAGGCTGGAAGAATCAAAAGCAAAGGATCAAAAGCAGCCAAATATTTGAAACTTTTAAAAGCAGCATATTAATACTACTGCTAGGAAAGAAGAAAAGAAGAAAGAAAGAGAGAAAGGAAGGAAAGGTGGGAGAGAGGAAGGTCAGAAAGGAAAGAAAAGAAAATGAAGGAAAGGGGAGAAGAGAAAGGAAGGAAAGGGAAGGACTGAAGTCTAAAACCTAGGAGGTCCAGTTCACCTCTTTCCTTCATCTTCCACATGCAGTCACACCCACTGGCTCTCCTTGCACACTTAATCTGTAAGCCATCCCTGTGCCTTCAAAACATCATAAAAGGGGCCAATGACTGAGATTACTAAGAACAAAGTAGCATTAAAAGGTCTCACAGTTGCGAGTTGGTCCTGTTTAATTGATCCTCGTTCATAAAACAAGTTTTGAATGAATTCTAATATTAAAAAGATGTCAATTTATAAATCACTTAGTCTTACCAGAAATCAGAAAATAAAGTTCAAGTACCACCCTCTCAAAGTGTTCATCATGCCCTCCACAAAAATCTAAGCTTCACCATATCTACCCTTTCAAATCAACCCTATTATCATTTTTTGTCCCATTATGGCTTTACGACCCACACAGTACCCACATGTCAATACATGATTTAATTTGCCTCCATCATTTGTGAGGCTCTGTGAGGACAGAAATGTTCATGCTGTCTATACCTGCACTTTCTGGACCAAGAAGACCACTTACATAAAGTGGAAACTTCGCATGCATTGGTAGAATCCACACATTATTTGAACATGCCGATGTATTATCTTCCCAAAATGAAAGAAGGGAAAAGTTACATCATGAGATGTATTTCTCTTAATTTTCATCAATTACAACACTTGAAGTTTAAGAAACATTTTTCTACCAAATCATATGTATATTTCAGCAGCCTAACTGGCAGAATTGCACACATACCAAGAAATGTTCTATAATTTTAGCTGTCCTGAAATTAATTGAAATCACATAGGGCCCACCAAGGATGACAACATAAGGTGCAATCTTTTTTAGGGTACAAATACTTTAACAAGAACTTTTGGAGTGGCTGATTACATAATAAAAGTTTAAAAATCAAATAAAAATGGTAACATTACTAATGGCTGGACATAAAGCAGATGGCCATGTTCGTAGTTATCACATTATCTAAGCAATCTGTAAACCACTGCTTCCACAAGAGTGAACTATTACTTTAATTTTGGTCAACATCTGTGATTTTTGCATTAGAGAATAACCTGGCAATAAAAAGAACAATGGTGCATACCAGGGGTGCTGGATTGCTTTTTAAAAATTTTCTCACAGAGCATATTTAAAATAGAGTCAGATGATTGCACTTTTATTAATGCGACATACTGACAATGGAATGTTCATGGCTCTCATCTTTGGTTATGTTATTTCCAAGTACCCAATTATCTTTTACTGTATGTGGAATTGAAAGGTACTACTTGTAGTTAGAGGGAGGGAAATGAGACACGTTTAGTATTCATCTAATGAATACTAATACTAATACTTTCCCTTCCGGTTTTCAAGTACTTATTAAAGCTATGTGTTCCAAAAATAGACATTCACACTTTGGAGCCATAAGATTAATATTCCATGTAGGGGAGAAGAATACAACTCCTAGGAAATTGGAGGTGACCTCACAAATGTATCCAATATTTCATCATCCTTTTTCTGACTTCTTAGGATTGCTTAGACTTCTCATCTAAATAATATTTCCAGTGCAGCTAGGTCTTCATTATGCTTCAGGTTTTCTTGCTTAGCTTCCCATTTTGTAAATGACTTTAATCAAAACTTTTATAAATTTCCATTCAAAATTTTCTTACAAAATATACATAAATCTACATTGTAGTAATAAATAATTTTATTGCTGATTTTTCTCTGCTCCAATTTGAGGGATTTGATGATAGAAAGTGTGCTTATTCATGTTCAAGACAATCAAATTTAGTCCTTCAAATGGGGATTCTGGGGCTAGGTAGGTTTGATTTGGTTTCAAGATACAAGATGCATGACTTTGAATAAATTACCAACCTTCTTTGTTTCTCTATTTCTCATTAGTAAAAAGAAATACTAGCATACCTAAATTTCTGTGTGGTAGTTAGGATTAAATTAGTTAATATTCCACATATTCTCCTTTGTCTATTAAGTTCTCCGTATAATGGTTTGTGTTTGGTTAGATTAAATGTGATGTGTTTGTCACTGAAATCTCATGGCAATCTTCAACCTTAAAAACTTCAATGCCTGGAACAAGTAGATGCTCAGTACTTATTCATTAATTTAATGAAGGAAACAACAAATCAATGGTGACAGAATAGTGTAACTTCATCTCAAGAACAATTTGATAAAAATTAATTCATGATTTAATTTTCTAAACAAAGGAAAGGGCTAATCTCAATAAATTCTCCACGTGGTTCACAGACTTCTTCACATAAGATTTCACATTGTCAACAATGGCATCTTTTGGATATCTCAACTTCAATTGATGAGCAGCAGTCAAAATAATCTAAATGAAGCTTATATGAAATCCACATCATATATTATACTTCATGGATTATTCATGCTTTTAATCATTCTCTTAAACTTGCAGAAAGTGCAATGCATTAATGAAGTTACAGTAACTTTTTGGAGGAATCCCATGCATATAGGAAAAATCTAAAATTCTTACTCTAAAAAGCAATGATTACTCCAAAACTCTTTTCTGTGTTCCTAATGCTCAGGTGGTCAGAATCTCTGTGACTTGTGCCTTGGTTTGTGAAATTTATTTCTCCACAGTAAAGAAGGCAATAAATACGGGGACCAGAAGGAACAGAATCAATACAGAGTCAAGATCAACACTGCTGGAAGTTAATAAAGGTAGAGGTAAAATGATGATCTAAAATTATCAATAAAGGAAAACAATGTCACCCATTCATTTACCAGATGTTTCTGGAACTCCATTTATACATCAGGCACTTTTTGAGGTGTTGACTATATCTTTAGACAAAACATACAAGCTATAGATGATACATACATACATACATAAATACATACATACATACATGTATGAGAGGTGAAGAGCAAAGGTAAGAGGCAGGTTATCTTGGGCGGACCTCACGGAAATGCCAACAGAACAGAGGTATAAAGGAAATAAGGAAGATCAGTGGGAAAGGATAGAATCTGAATGTTAGGATAACATTAGTAGAGACACTGTGAAGACCATGAGATTGAAGGACAACAGAGTAAAGGTGAAGAGCAAGAATCCCTGGATCCCTGGAGAATGAATAGAAAGCATTAGTAGATGAAATCAGAAAGATGGTAGAAGGCAAATTCAGCTTGGCCTTTCAGGATATTGTTAGACTATTGTCCTTCACTCTGAGTGGATTAAGAATGAATTAAGGATAAATTCTGAACAGTGTGAAATGACATGTACTAACACATTTCAGCATAATAATTTGACCTTCTTCATTGAGAATCGACTATTAGAAGGAAGGAAAGAATGTCACTAGAGGCAATGATGGGGCTTAGAGATGTAGATATTTGTGCCAGAATGACACTAATGAGGACCAGGAGGGATCTACCACACTGAGGAAGACACCCCTGAGATACCCCTTGAGAAACAGCTTGACAAGTGCAAGAAGGTCCTAAGTGTATTTGTGCCTACGATTATGGGATTGACATCTAATTTTATTTTCTATTTTTTATTAGAACATTATAATACTACTGAATGAAAAGAACAGGAAGAAATGATTCCTTCTTTCTACCTTCCTCCTGTCTACACAGTAGAAAAGTGCACATGAGCACTCCATGCTGTCCTTGTCAGCTACTGAGTCAGTATTGAGTATTAGCTCCAACTCTGTACACCCTTCTTTGTTAAATTGTCAAGTATCTTACTTCCTAGAATTTTTGTGATGATTAGGTGATAAACCATTTAGAAAATAGCAGATAGTTATTAATTAGCCAACAAAGAAACTGGTACAATTCTGTATAAATTTTATAGCAATTATTTGATTCTTTCAAGTTTTAACAAATTTACATTAATCATCATATTTAGAAATGGGTATCTCTTTAATACAGTTCTTTTGTTCATCTGCAGTTAAAATCTATTTAGGAGTTCAATCACTTTTAAATTAAATACACTGATTTGTAATTTTCAAGAAATTTACCTATTATGTTGAGGATAAAAAATAGGAAGACAATATAAGACATATTAAAATTAACTTTAAAATACTTTTATTTTAATATTTGTTTTGAAAATAATAATTTTATTTTAGTAGATGGGTTTGATCATTCCTATCATTCCACAAATGATGCTGAGAACCTTCTTTTTGCCAGCACCATTCTGAATTGAGCACACAGCAATGGATAAAGGATACAAAAATCATGTTGATTACGTTCTGAAAAAAACCCACACAAAATCAAATTCTTACATTCTGGGGATGTACTGCACATAGGCAGAAAATAGCAAAACACAACTTCACAACTTTTAGATGGTGAAAAGTTATGAGGAGAAAGCATACAGGATTTGATAATGGAGATCGGAGCTTTGAAGGTCTATTTTAAGCAGTATTGCTAGGAAAGTTTCACTGAGCAGTGACATTTGCTCAGATGCAATGGGGGAATCAAGGAAGAGATCACTGGGGATGACTGGGGGAAGAGGTTTTCAAGCACAAAAAGAACAACTGCAAAGACTGAGATGGGAGATGGCTTGTGAAGTTTAAGGAACTGCAGAAGCATTGGTGTGGCTGGAATGGACTGAAGGAATAGGAGGCAAGGTCTGATAGGCAAGGGGGGACTGGGTCTGGGAAACTCACGTGGGTCTTCCTTCAGTCATGGTGATGACTGATATTTATTTGGAGTGATGTAAGACACCATTTATGTGTACTTACCTAAGAAGAGAAATGATCTAATATTTCATGAGGCTCACTCTGGCTGCTTAGGTAGTAGAGAGAAAAGGGCAGACAGGAAAACCTCTGCAGCAATCTAGATGAGAGTTGGTTGAGTGTGGATTAGATTCTAGCAGTGGAAGTGGTGAAAATTTTGTATATTTTTTCACTGGATTCCTTGATTGTACTTTTGTCGTCTTTGCTATTTTTATTCTTTATGTTATTTCTTGTATTTTCGTATCACAATTTTTCCTTCTCTATTTTCCTTCTCAGTATGTAAAGTACAGCAATGGATAACATAAATGGATTATTTAAGTTAGAGTGATGGTAATAATTTACTTATAACTTCTTTAATCTACTTTCTTCAAGTTTGTTTTGGTCCATTGTATAAAAGTGGTCAATATGCTTTGTTTTTTAACTGCTTATAAATCTAATGGATTTTATCTTTTCTTTCATGAAGGATTTAGCCTTTCGTTTTAACACCTATATCACATAATTAAATAATACTTCATTTAAATTAAATAATAGTGATTTAAGATTTTATTTAGTCCATAATTAAATAATACTTTATTTAGCATTTATCATTCACATTTATCCTCTGTTTTTCTGAGTTACTTATTTTTGAGTCTCTGTTGCTTAAGATTCTTTAAGTTCTAAAGTTTTTTTTCCCTAAAGTCAGTTACATAGACACTAAACAATTCTTTGGGTATATTAGAATACAATCCTAGGAACTTCATCAAACAAATATCTATTTAAATAAATGTAATATTTCAAGTAAAAATAGTTTACTTCCCCTATCCTCTCCCCTTTTTTTGCATTTCATTTAGTTTCTTGTAGATAGAATTGGGCATTTGTTTTTATCCTATCTTTGTATTTGACATTTCAAGTACCAAATGATGAATTATATTCTTTATAAATATAGCATGCATTTTGTGAGAAATAAGTGGAAACATTTGATTTCCTTGAATTATAAATGAATCTAAGTCTTTAAATATACATGCTCTTGTTCTAAAATGTGTCTCACCAAATTTCAGGTGTTGCCAATGTGATAGAATAAAAGGTGGAGTCTTTAAGAGGTGATTAGGCCATGAGGGCCCCTTTCTCATTAATAGAATTAACCTTATACAACAGATTCATACAGCAGGTGGCTAGCTTTTTCTTCAGTTTTTCTGCCATATGTCCATGCAGAAGTCCAACCCTCTGTAGGATGAAGCTTCCTCATACAATAAAACCTAAAGTTGCCTTAAGCTTGGAATTTCCAATCTTTTGAACAATGAGAAATCAATCTTCTTTAAAATTTACCCAATCTCAGGTATTTTCTTATAGCAGCACAAAAGGAACTGAGACATGTTTTCTGCAGGTGTACACAAAGGGTTTGGGCAGACATTCTAGGGTTGGATATATACATATTCCAGTCAAGGGGAGAGGAAGGAAATTGAATTAAGCCAAAGTTACTTAATATTATCGAGGAAAACATCAAATATTAGGAGGATCATGAATTACGATAGATTTACCAGCCAATGTTTTCTAAATATAGAAGTATGTTAGTGGCATTGTGTTAGGTGACATACCCATCCCGTTAACTTTGTAAAAGCTAGAGTCAGTTGATGGATTTATCTGCACAGGGGAGTTAGTTTTTCTTGTACCTATCTAGGTGTGAGGTCCCTGAAAAGGAAGGCAAAGATTTCCAATGTGCTTTAGGTGGAAGTGTGATTCCCTTTTGTGAGATATCGTAGTGTTTGACCTCTCTCAAGTGAAGCTAGCTCAGAGTACATGTCTAGAGATAAAAACAAGGATGGTAGACTTTCCTACAAACCTCCTCACCAGAAGATCAGATGCTCTCATTCATGCCATGTGTGTGCTCTACCAACACAAAACATATCCATCCTTTCAGCTGAACAAATTGATTAGCATTGGTCCTTCATAGGAAATGAGTGAATGCTAAGTCCCTCCTTCATGGTGGCTCTGACCTCATAGTGGCACTGACCAGGCAATCCAGAAAGACAAAAACATTAAACAACCAAGTCATTAGTACTGATCATATTTTAATCCTAGGTAATTTAGTGATCTTTGTAGACAAAAATAGATTCTAAGCAGTCAACATGTTGATAAATTGTTAAACAATCAATTTCTAATATTTTCATCATTCATTTTATTTGAATATACTATTTATACAGTTCCCATTTTTCATAAGAAAGTTGTAGATCCATTTTCTTATAAATGGATAAGAAATGAATTTATTTATTTCTTATAAATAAATAGCCGGACATGCATGGATCCGTACCGAGGTGTCAGAACAGACAATTACAGACCAACACTGCTGTTGTAGAAAATAAGGAAGCCAGGAAAGAAATAACTGTTTTGAAGAAAAAGGAACAGAACAGTTTTAGCAAATAAATTTATTTTTTAAAAAACTAACATTTTTCATATTTAACCCAAAACAAAATCTTAGAGACATACTGAAGAAAAAACCCAGCTGAAGAAGATAAGTAAATTATCCATTAACTGAAAATCAATTGAATATTTGACTTATGTGTTTTCTATCCGTCTTGTGGAAGGGTGGGGGTAAAGTGGGGATCACTCAGCAGAGGGAATGGTAATGTACAGGAGAGGTGGGGTAGAGGATCCATTTTCAGTAGGACACCAAGGTGACCCACTCTGATAAGATTAAATGTGAGTAGAGATCTGAAGGTACTGAGGGATCAAGGCATGAACAGCAGGAGAAAAAAAAAAAAAAATGTTCAATGAAATGAGCAAGGGTTTAGGTCCTGATGTGGGAAAACACATCTGTGGTGAATGGGATTAGCAGCAATGAGGCCAAAGTGACTGAACCAGCAAGAGCAACTTCAAGAGGGCTTAAAAATGAGGTGAGAGAGAAAATCGGTGAGCTGACCTTCTAAACTTGTGACAGATCTATGGGCTTTATTTTATGCAACACTGAAAACCACAGCAAGGACTGAAGAGAATACAAATCTATTACCTTGTTTTTAGCAGAATTACTATACCTTTGTTTGGAGAATTGACTCTAAAGAAACCAAGAGAGGCAGTCAAAGCAAAGGTCAGGGGTTTATTGCAGTTGCCTAGGTGAAAAAGTGATGACACCTTGGATCTGCAGAATTACCTGCACAGAGAGTGAGTATTATAAGATTTAAGGTATAATATCAGGATGGAGGAGGGAAGTTTTTCAGAGAGGAGGTTTAAGATTCCTAAGAATGGTGGTGCAACTTCTTAATATGCAAAAGGAGAGGAGTAGGTTTGTAGAGAAAAATTAGTTTGATTTAGAACACATCAAACGTACGATGACTTTTAGATACATAAATAAAAATGAAAAACAAGCTGGGTGTAGTGGCACACGCCTGTAATCCCAGCGGCTCAGGAGGCTGAGGAAGGTGGACAGCAAGTTCAGAGCTAACCTTAGCAACTCACAAAGCCCTAAGCAACTGAGGGAGACCCTGTTTCTAAATAAAATGCAAAAAAGGGCTTGGGATGTGGCTTAGTGGTTAAGGGCCCCTGAGTTCAATCACCATTATCAAAAAGAAAAAACAAAAAAAGTAAACTGGGATATCAAAGTCTTGAGTTTAGTAGAATTTTAGGAAAAGCAACACAAATTATTGAGTGTGCCGATAGCAGGGGTATTTAAAGCAAATACCCCAAATGAAACAATTGAATTATAAACCTGTTTAGTTTCATACAAGCATTTTAATGGTCTTCTTTTTCTATAATTCACCCCTCCTGTTCTTTTATTTTCTTTTGACAGTCCCCAGGCTCTTCTTGTTTAAGTAATTTCTGTGGCATCCCAGAGCTTTCTTAGGATCATATGAATAGTATAAACATATGTGTAATCACATTTACTGCAAAATTGTTCTCCCCTGTTTTTAGGTAATTATGTTACATAAATATTTCTCAGTTTATAACACAATAGACAACTTCCCATGTCCTTCAACTATACAATGTTCCCATGATATTCCATGGTAAGTTTTAACATTATTTGTTAATATATCTAGTTGCATATCACATTAATTGATATGAAATTTATTTTTAACACAAACTCTACATATATCTGTATGTGCATATATACATACATACATATATGTTCATACATAAATTCTCATACTGTTTGATAAGAAATCTATAAAGTTTCACATTTCTACCACTGATCTATGAGATTACCTTTCTCCAGTTCATTTGCATCTATACCAGTAGTCATTCTTCTTGGTCTTTATATTTTTTTCCTGATTACTTTTATGGTTTTAAGGTTACTGCTCATTGTTATTCTAATTGGGTATTTCCTCAATTCAGGAGATTTTCCCTTTTTTCAAATTGTTCTAATATCTAGAAAAATTTCTCATATATATTATTCATTCCTTAGATATTGCCTGACTGATTATCTCACTTGAATGTCCTGTGAATTTTAATCTCCTTTTGTATTGCTCAGGGTATTTTTCGGAGGTTATACTTTGATGAAGTGTTTACTTCCTCAATGATGATCTTCTAATTCAATGGACCCTGTGGATGGGTCAAAGTTCAAAGTTCACCCCAAGAATATATGTTAGCAGTTGATTAGTGCAGCAGTTTTATTTCATTCTTGCATCCAAAGGATAACAGATTTTTCCTTGAAGTTATTGAGCTATTTTTCTATTCTAAGCATTATTCTAATCATGAAAGTTTCTTTCTTTCTTCCTTCCTTCCTTTGTCTGTCTTTCTTTCTTTCTTTCTTTCTTTCTTTCTTTCTTTCTTTCTTTCTTCCTCTTTCTTTTTTCCTTTCTGTAGGTTGCAAAGGGAGGAGAGAATTAAGAGATTTTCTAATTTTTATAGCTATTAGACTTTCTGTGTAGCTTCTCCCTAGACACTTGTTCATGTGAATTATTCTTTGAACACATGTATACTTTACCCAAAAAGTAACACAAATCAAAGGTTATAAACTTGGACTTTGTATGCACAGACATGTAGTTTTGTTCTTGGCTACATACAATATGAAAAAAGAACACATAAGAAACATTCTGGCCTATGGGTTACAGGCCATTGCATAGCAATAGCCACAATAATAATAATCATAACAACTTTAACTACAATGTCAAGTTAACTACAGAAAAGCAGATGAATAAAGCATTCTAATAACAGATGACTAACAAAGGTGATCATAAGAACATTGTCATAAAAATTAGGATCAAATATACCTGTGTATGTGACTTTAAATCCTATGTAAAACTTCATGATGTTCTCAAGAAGAAATTAAACTTAGAAGTATAGCAAGAAAATTTATTCATGAATGATGATGTTTCTGATTGTTTTCATATATTTCTTATGCAGTCAAATAAAATGAGATTTAGCTAAAATGGTATAGCCATTTTAGTCATTAAAATCGTTGGGGTTCCAGCTAAATCATTCTCTAAAGCCTGGTTAGTATTTGCAATACTTACTTGCTCTTTTATAGATGAGAAAATGGCCCAATGATTTCCTTTCTTAAACGGTCACAAATCTGTCAAGCATTCAAGGCCCAACCCATAAATACACTGTCTCACAATGCTTGGAAAATATTTGTTTTTTATTGGTGACATATAAAATATCATTGAGAGTGGTAGAGACTTTTATATTCCTGTAATGCCTTAGGAAAAAAACACTTTATTTTTCCAAATTACACTGTTGGTATTTTATGTTTAAAGCCATTTATATAGTATATGATATGTTGTTCCTATGACCAATATTTTCATGCTCATATTTAATTTTAAGTCAAATAATATGATTTTAAACATTTTTTATATGAAAAAGGTAGTTCCTATTTCTATGAGAAAAAATTCTTGAAGTATTTCACAATGTATTGGATTTTTTGTTTACCTCAAACCTATTTTCACAGCAAAATAATCATCTCCTGTCTTTAGAGTCTAAGTTATTGGCATATTGTGGAAGTCTAAAGGACAGAATGATCATCTGAATATTGATCTCTGTATTATTTCTAAAATTTATGAATGACTTCAGTGGACATAAGTTTCTTCTTATCATAGGATTAAATTTATGTTGAAACATGGCTGCCCAACAATTTATCACACAGGGTAAAGACTTCATCTCAAAAGGAAAGTGAAAATCAAGCCCAGTTAGTGCAGATAAACATACCTGCTAAGAATATCTGAATATCATACATTAAGATCACTGTAGAATTCTAGCTTAATTTGACAGTAAAACAAAGTCACTGTCAGAATAAAACAAAATTCTGCAATCCAGATAATCTGGAGGATGATTCTTTGTGTCCAAAATTATTGTATATTATCATGGATTCTTTTGTTAACTACAGAATATGTAGAAATGCCTGCTATTTGCATGTTTGTTTTCATAATTTCAATTCGCTCCCTTGTGTTTTTTTCTTTCTCTTTAAATATAACCCTTCCAACATTGCAAACCAGATTTCAGTCATTTTTTTCCCTTATTTCTCAGTTGTACTTCACCTTTAGAATAAATATTTATGCTGATTTTTGAGAGGCAGTTTGCACTCATTCTCTATGCCAGATTGAGCTCAGTCTTGAAAATTAGTGGTGGAAACTTTGTAGATTATAACTCTTGATCCATTTTGGCTTCTCTGGGCACACTTGTGTGGTTTGAAGAGTAGCAGGATTTTTGCAATTTGTGATATTCGTGAACAGCAAATCTAATGATTCCATTATTGTCAGGATCAGGCTGTTTTCTCCCACTGAGGCTTGTTCTTAAACCAGAGCTCCCATGATGATCTATCTGCAATGCCTTTACCCCCTTTATTATACCAGTACTTTTATATCTTACAGTTCATCTGTTTCATCTTCCTTGCACCATCTCACAGTTGGCTTCTTGTGAACAAATGTAACTTCTTCAGAAAATGCCTTCCCTAAATATTAAGTCATTGGTCATGCCTGTTACCTCTAGTCATTCTGTAGCACAATATCTGTTTTCATTTTTGTCATTTTCATAGCACACCTCATATTATAGGGCATTTTTAAAGTAACATGTACTCCTCTTTATTATTTGCCTCTGCTAAAATAAAATATATATAAATAAAAAGAATATGAGCTTCTTAGGAACAAAGACATTCCTACGTTGTCCTCACCCTGACACTTCTAAGCTCTCAAATACATTTATTGAATGAATGATGTAATGAATTAATACAGAAAATGTCACTAAGTCAGTACATTCTGTTAATCTCTTTTAAGAAAATTAAATAATAATATAAAATAGTTTGGATCATTGTTAAACTTGACATAACTCATCAGTTAACAAATACTGTTTGCCGATCACATAAAACTCTACTTAGGACAGACGTGGGGCATAGCTTTCTCCATATAATTTTTCCTTAATTTCAAATGCACAGTAGAAAATTGGAATTATTTTGATTTGATTTTTTTCTTATGTATTCAGTGCATTTAATGAACAATATAAAAATGTAAAACTTCTAAACATAAGGAAATTTATATATCATAGAATTTTACATTTGTTTAATACTTTATAAACTGTTATTGATACTTGTTATAATTCTGTGCAGTGCCTATACTATATATTATTAGTGCACTAATCAATTACATTACCAGTTATTTAAGGATGGATGCCAAATCTAAATTTGTATACTTGGTTAACTACAGAATAATGGAATAAGTTTTTAGCTGCAAAATGCCATATTTTATTGAAAAATTCTATCTGTTTTAATCAGGAAAATTATTCAGTTTTTGTGATTTGAGGTTTTATTTTGTCCATGAAAATCTTATACTTTGAATTTCTGTTATACTTTGGCTCTCAATTGTCCACAAAAGGCACAGGTGTCCACAAAAGGCTTGGTTCTTAGTTTATAGCATTGTTGGAAGATAATATAATCTTTAGAACATGGGATCTAGTGAAAGGAAATGAGGTAATTGGGGGAGCATCCTTGAAAGAAATATTACCACCCCGGCCATTTCCTCTCTCTTTGCTTCCCTGCCACAGTTAAGTGAGCGAATTCCCCCACTGCATGATCCCAACCTTGCTGTATCATGCTCCCACAGACCCAAATTCAGTGAGGTCAGGTGGACATTGGATGAAACCACTGAAACCATGAGCAAAAATAATCTTTTCCTCCTTTTACATTATCTCAGGTATTTTGTCATAGTGAAAGAACAATAGCACCTTTGTGTTTATAGCTTTAAATTAAAATGATATTTAGTTTCTTTCTTAGGAACAATTAAACCAAAGGAGAAATGCATTTTGGCATGAGGGAAAATCCAGTTTTAACCTACATTTTGTCTTAACCCAATTGCTTTAGGAATATTCTTTTCATATCTCTAAATGTGTTGGACGACAGCCTTCATCTTGCCCTTATGTTGTTAAAGTTTTTATGAAAGTCAACTGGAGACTTCATAATCCAGACAAATGTTACAATTTAATTTCATGTTTAAAAACAATACTGTCCCAGGTCCCAAATTATCAATATGAGTTTCTGCAGAAATCACTTTATTTTCGGAACTGGACATATTAACTCCCATAAGCTTTATCTTTAAAGTTAGTTTTCCTGGAGCCCTTTATGCCTGAACAAATTTAGAATCCAATAAAATATTCTAGTTCATGAAAAAATCACATATAGATTTGAACTTTTATGGTGCTGATTTTAGTGTGTTTTTGCCTAATGCAGGTGGTGAAGAAGAGTCATTTCTGTTTCTGTCCACAACAGCCACTGTCCATTCGCATTGAACCCAAAACTCTCTTCTCATATATGGTCTTCTGGCTTTGTGAAATATACCTTGCTTGACTTTAATCCACCTCTTTACTCTGTGTTCTTGTTCTCTTTTCTTTAAAATCAACTTTTGCTTTTCTCTCTCCTCTAATTTTATTTTGGGTTGTTTTAAATCTTCATTTTAAACTTTTAAGGATGTCATTTATTTTCTTAGTTTAAACATTAATTTTGTGCTAATACATTACATACTTATCAAGTCAATTGCTGTACCAGCTAATTAATCCTTCTCTCTCTTTCTCTTTCTCTCTCTCTCTTTCACACACACACATATGCACACACTTCTGGAATGGTATCCTACCCTACTCCATGATTTTAACAGTTTCTTCTTACATGAGAGATTCGGGCAAAGGGACTGTACCAAAGGCATCCTGTGGAGAATGATGATCTCCATCATGTAGATGAAGGCAGCACTCCCTCAGTGAATGCTAACCACTCTTTAACAGGATATCACTGTCTTCAACTGAGGTGTAATCTTTGGTTTATACATTTCATGGAAGCACCAAACTTGTTCAAAGAGAAATTAGGTGATAATTTGGTTTTGGCAGTATTTGTTAATCTTCCAAGTCATGGGGAACAACAATTTGGACTACCTTGTAAGCTTACAACTGTTTTCAATACAGTTCATACCTTGATATAACATGTAACTGAAGATCCTAGGTACCTCTTATCTAATGGCCATTGGCCTTTAACTGCAGCATTGATTAATATGAAGCTCTGAAACAGACAAGTTTTGTTATATTTTTCTATGATTTTTAATGATGCATGATAGTTGCACATAATGGAGATGTTTGTTGCTACATATTCATAAATGCACATAATATAACAACATAATTTGGCCAATATCATTCCCCAGTATTTCCCCTTTCTCTTCCTTCCTCTCTCTCGCTGGTACCTTTTCTATACTCTACTTATTCCCCCTTGATTTTCATGGGACCTTCTCCACCTTTCTAGCTTATACTTGTGAGAGATAGCATATGACCCTTGGTCTTCTGAGTTTGGCTTTATTTCTCAAGTTCCATCCATTTTTCTGCAAATGTCATAACTTCAGTTTTCTTTATGACTAAGTAAAACTCCACAGTGCATATATACCACATTTTATTCATCCATTGATAAATCATAGGCTGGTAGCATAGTTGGGCTGTGGTGAATTGTGCTGCTATAAACATGGATATGGGTGTATCACTGCAGTAAGATGACTTTAATTTTTTAGAATAAATACCAAGGAGTGGCATAGCTGGGTTATATTTTAGTTCCATGCCTAGTCCTAGTCCTTTGAGGAAAGAATCTCAATACTGATTTCCATGGTGGTTCTACTAATTTACAATCCCACCAACAGTGTAAAAGTGTTCCATTTTCTTCACATCCTCTCCATCATTTATATTGTTTGTATTCTTGATGACTGCCATTCTGACAGTGAGATGAAATCTCAGTGTAGTTTTGATTGCATTTCCTAATTGCTAATAATGTTGAACATGCTTCATATATTTATTGACCATTTGTATTTCTTCTTTTGTGAAGTGTGTGTGTAGTTCATTTATCTACATATTAATTGAGTCACTTAAGTTTTTGGTGTTGTTTCTTGAGTTCTTTGTATATTCTACATATTCCCTCTGTCAGAAAAGTAGCTAGCAAAGGTTTTCTCCCATTCGGTGGGTTCTCTCTTCACACTCTTAATTGCTCACTTTGCTGTGCAGAAGCTTTTTAATTTGATGCTGTCTCATTTATTAACTCTTGGCATTATTTCCTTAGCTAATTTAGGGGTCCTATTGAGAAAGTCCTTGCCTATGCCTCTATGCCATAATATTGACCTTACCTTTTCTTTTAGGATTTGCAGTTTCTGCTCTGATTCCTAGGCCTTTGAACCATTCCGAGTTCACTTTTGTGCAGGGTAGAGTGAAGTAGACATGTTTTTAAGTTAGAGTGTCTAGTGCATAATGACAAGCAAATTGTGTGTTATTTTTAGAATGGATGGCTTCTTTAAGTCTATAAAGGCAAATGATTTTGACTCTTGTCTCTGGCAAAACAATATAAATCACAAATAAGTTATCTAAGATGTTTGTGTAGACCCTCTCTATCAAGATTCCAGTTTCAGAAACATTTCTTCTTTATCTCCTATTCCTCATAGAAATTTTTCTTCCAAGATCACCTAACTCACTACTAGCAAAATCACAGTCAGCCTTCTGCAGTTCCCACATCTAAAGATTTGATCAAGTTATGCCTAATGATAGTTATATTTATTCTAAAAATATATGAACTTTTTCTTGTCATAATTCCCTAAACAAAACAGTATACCAAATATACTGTAGTTGCACTAAGGCATTTTACATAATCTAGAAGTGATTTGAAGTACACAGAAAAATGAGCCTAAGTACTATGCAAGCACTATGCTACTTTATGCAAAGGGCGTGTGTGATGATTTTAGTGTCTGTGCCAGGTTATGGAACAAAGCTCCACAGATGACAAGAGACAGCTATACTAGTTACGAGGATGGTTTCAAAGCTCTGATTCCAGTGGAGTAGTTTCTAAGCACTATTGGTCAGGATAATGTTGAAATACATCCTAGGAATACTTCTTAATTTCACTTAGGCAAATATGTTGTAGTGCAAGGTCAAATGATAGGTCCATGTTTTTATGTTATACAGATTTGTAATGTTTTACATTCCCAACTGCTGTGTATGACTGTTCTGTTTCCTGCCAACTCTGACATGCTTATTGCATACAGTCTGTTCACTTTTCAGCATTCTAATACAAATATAATGTTTTCTCATTGTTGATTTAATTTGCATGCCTTTATTGTTTGTTTGTTTGTTTTGGTGGAGGGTCCTGGGGATTAAACCCAGGGGTACTTTACTACTGAGCCATATCCCAGTCCTTTTTATTGTTTATTTTGAGACAGGCTCTCACTAAGTTGCTGAGGCTGACCTCTCACTTGTGATCCTGCTGCCTCAGCCTGACCTGTTGCTGAATTAACATGCTTTTTTTTGACTAATATTGCAGATCATTTTTGTATGCTCTTTTGGTCAGCTTCTTCCTTGCTGTGACTGAAAGGATCTGACCAGAACAAGTTTAAAGGAGGAAAAGTTTATTTGAGGGCTCACAGTTTCAGAGGTCTTGGTCTTAGTTCATAGAAGCCCCGTTCCTTTCCTTGTGGTTCAAGATGAGGCTGAACATCATGGCAGGAAAGGGTGGCAGACAGAAGCAGCTCATATCCTGGTGATCAGAAAGCAGAGAGAGAGAGAGAGAGAGAGAGAGAGAGAGAGAGAGAGACTCCACTCTCCAGACACAAAATATATACCCCAAAGCCATGCCCCAATTCCCAGCTACTCCAGCCACACCTTACGACTTCAATTAATCCCTAATGGGATTAATTGATTGGGTTGAGACTTCCAACCCAATCATTTCTCCTCTGTACCTTCTTGCATTGTCTCACATGAGAGCTTTTGGGGGACACCTCATATTCAAACCATAACTTTCCACCCTTGGCCCCCAAAAGCTCACAACCATCTCACAATGCAAAACACATTTAATCCATTTCCAAGAGTCTCCATAGTCTCAACAGTTCTGAGATTGCTCAAAATTCAAGTCCAAAGTCTTCTCTGAGGCTCAAGGCAATTGCACATTGTGAGCTCCTGTAAAATTAAAAGCAATTTATAAACATCCAACATATAAAGTTATTGAGTGAACATTTCCATTTACAAAGTAGGTACATAGAAAGAGGGATAGGACCAAAGCAAGACTGAAATCCAGCTTGGCAAACAACTCCTGTAGCTCCATGTCTGGCATCTGGGGCACATGGCATCTTGATGTTCTCTCCAAATGGCATGTGTAGCTCTACCCCTGTGGCCTAATTGCAGCCCAAGTGACCTTCCTGTTGGTTTATCTCTGCTCAATTTCTGCAGCTTTCCTAGGATGATGTCCCATGTTACTGGCATTTTTTAATCTTGGTGTCTCCACTGCAGCTTCTGCTTCCTCCTCACATTTCCACACTTGGCCCTCTCAGGTGGTGCCTGCAGAGACCCCAATCCTGCTGCACCTGGCCTGACATCCCAGGTCTTCCTTTGAAATCCTGGTGGAAGTCTTCTTGACCCCCTAATTTCAGTATCCTGCATTCTGGCAGAACCAGCAGGATGGTTGATGCCAAGGTCTGCCTTCATTTAGAGCAGTAACCCCACTTCCAGAGGCCCTTGCTGCAGCAGCCTCTGAGTGTCTGGGTGGCTGAGCACTTTGAAAAGACTTCTTAGGCTCCCTTGTGCAAGAAGGGTGCCCGATCGATCTCTTCTAAAGAGAATTTTCACCTTTACTTCTTTGAGCTTGGGATGGGTGTGATCTTCCCAGTTCCTGAGATGCTCTCGAGGCATCCTTCTCACTGTCTCTAGGCATTTCTTTCAGCATTTCTTTAGTGGCAGTAATGTCTTTAACAACTGCCACTTCCTTAGCCCTAGTTTTACTCCAACCTTTCAAGTTCACTTTTTTCAAATCTTTCTGCTCTGCTTTCTGCTCCTGATTATCACAATAAATTTGCCTAAAAGCTGCCAGTAATATCCATGCCACCACCTGGATGTTCTGCTGCCTAGACATTTCTTCCGCCAGATTAAGAATTGCACGGCTTCTAAAATCAGCCTCATAGAAAGTCTCGGGACACGGGCAAAATGCACACAACTCCTCAGCCCGACATGACATGAATGGCCTCTACTCCAAATTCCAATAGAGTCCTCCTTTTCTGACCCCCTTGAGTTGGGTATTCATTGTCCCTGGTCCTGTTGCCATTCTGGTCTTCTGATCTCCCATCAGAATCCCCCATTAAACTCTGCTTACAACAACCTAAAGCATTTCCAACTTGCACTGTTAACATCTCAGATCCTTCAACCAATTCCAAAAAGCTCAAAAAGTTTCTGAACCACATGGTCAGGATAGTCACAGCAACAGTACCAATTTCTATTTTAGTCAACTTTTTTGTTGCTATGACTAAAAGGATCTTACCAGAACAATTTTAAAAGAGGAAAAGTTTATTTGAGGGCTCACAGTTTCAGGGGTCTTAGTCTTAGTCCACAGAAGTCTGGCTCCTTTTGTATTCATTTGTCATTCATATAACTTTATTAGTGAACTGTCTGTTCAACTTATTTACTGCTTTTTGTTGTATTCTTATAGCTTGAGTTTCAAGTGTTTTTGAAAGCCTTAATTAAATATTAAATCTACTAATGTTTTTTCAAAATTGAGTTTGTTCTTATGATAGTGTTTATAAAAGAGCACCTTATTCTGACCAAATTGATTTTTTTCAATTTATGTTTCTGAGGTTTTTTTTTTTTTTTTTTTTTGTTTTTTTGTTTTTTTGGTTTTTTTTTTTTTTGTTTTTGTTTCTGAGCTTTAGAGGGTTTTTGTTTGCTTGTTTGATACATCTGAGAAACATTTGCCTAACCCAAAGTTACAATGACTTTTCTTTATATTTTCCCCTAAAAGTTTTGCAGGTCCTTAATTCTAACTTTTATGCCATAAGTATCCCATTGGTCTAGGACCATATGTTGAACTGATTCCTCTGTGTGTGTATATGTGTTTGTGTGAGTTGGAGTGGGGGATGGTGGCATTACTAGGTATTGAACCAAAGGCACTCTACCACTGAGATACAACGCATCCCTTTTTCCTTTTTCATTTTGAGAAAAGATTTCCCTAAATTACAGAGGCTGGCCTCCAATTTGCAATTCTCCTGCCTCAGCCTCCAGATTCACTGGAATCATAGTCATTATTCCTGACTTTTTTCTTTAATGGATTAAATTTGCAATTTGTTGAAAATAAATTGATCCTATGTTTGTTGGCCTCCTTCTGGCTATTACAGCCTTTTCTATTTATCTATTTGTTTATGTTAGTTGTACTCTCTTGTTTGAAGCTTAATGATAGGCATGAAGTCAAACAACATTAATTCTCTAACTTATTCCTCTCTGAAATAATCTCTGTTCTTTGCATTTCAATAGGAATTTTAGACATAAATTCTCAATTTTTCATAAAGAATAAAACATCTGAACTAAGATTATGATAAAGACTGTACTCTCTCTTGAGAGTGCTGGCAGCTCAAGATCATGAAGTGATTATGGTTAAGGTAATAGAGTTGGAGAGAATTCGACAAGTTAAGGATATGCTGTAATGATGGATCCAGCAGCACATACTGATGGATTAGATGTCGAATGTGAGGGGCAGTGGGAATTTATGAATAAATCCTGAAATTCGGAGGAAACTTTTGAATATCTGGTAATGATATTTACTGAAGTGGAAGAGAACTGGACATGAGTTATATCATGTCCTAGAAAAAAGGACAGAGACTGATGTTTCTAACTTTTGGACTTCAAATGCTATTAGAAATGTAGGTGAAAGCATTAAGCATGCAAGTGGATATAAGTAATTAAACTGCAAGAGAGAGGAGGTAGTTATAAATCTGAGACTGTGAACATGTAATACTAAGACTAAACATTAACAGGGAAGAGCGATAGAATCAGATCACATTCTCACCATCAATAATTGGACTGTGTAACAGAATAAGAAGGAGGGAACAGTGGTCCAGAAACAAAACTAAAAGACATGTCAGAAAATCCAGGGAACAACCTGTCATCTAAATTCAACGCTGCTGGTAGAGAATATGCAATGGCGAAGGAGGGTATCCAATTTTGGGCAACACTGAGCTAATGGAACACTTTTGTAAAAGTGAATTTGGTAAAGTGACAGAGAAATAAATCACTCTGGTAAAAATGAAATATTGTCTGATGAAAATGTACTTCTTCACTAGCTTTTGAATATGCTTTAATTTAATAATCTTTATGTTAGGATGTTTCTTAATCAATTTGTCAAAATTTAAAAGCTCATTTGTTTTAAAAATCATTCACTCAATTCTTACCATCTGTCATGATTTGAATGTGAGGTGTTCCCCCAAAGCCCACATGAGAAACAATGCAAGAGGAAAAGTTCATTTGACGGCTCACAGTTTCAGAGGTTTCCTCCTCTATAATAGTTCTGATAAGATCCTTTTAGTCACAGCAGCAAAAAAAACTGACTGAAATGACACCTACTTTGGTAAATTACAAGAATCTGAGCAATTATAATTATTAGAAGCTTTGGAATAAAATTCCATATATCAAAGAAACATCAGACCTGTCAAACCTGTGTCACAGATCTTTTCCTGAATCAACAACTGTAAAAGTTGGGGCATAATGTCCAAACTGGTTGACATAGACCTGCTTTCTGAAATTATCCTTTGGTCAGGGGTTGATGCTTTGATTATTAGGTTAACTTGTGGGTAGACCATCCCGGATCGGAACAAATTTCCAAAGCTGTGTTACTCCAGAACCACAGGAAGAAGTGAAATAGGTATTAGGAGTTTAACCGAAATATCTACTATATAAAGTTATGAGAAATTCAGAATATAGATCCAAAGCAGAAATAATACTTAAACAAATGATACCTTGCAATTTAAATTGCAATAACAGGTATAACAGGTTAAATGAAAGTATAAGAAAAAAACACAAACAAAGGATGCAAGCAGCTAACATTGTGTAAATGAAGGGTAAAAGAAAACCTAATTTAACACTGAAAAGAATTGCAATAGAATTACGAAGTGAGAAAACAATAATAATTTCATTATATTCTGTTGTGTTCTATAATAAATCATGAGAACAGATGCTCCCAGCCCATGCAAATTTCAGAAAAAATTAAATATTTCAGGTTTAATTTTGAAAGTCATAATCTTTTGATATCATTATCAATATTTTTGATATGCTTTGTCATATACTTGGGAACTGAATATACTTCTCAGGATGAAGAGAATCCATTATCATAATGTGGTTTGTTATCCTATACTCAGATGCCTCCGACTTCCTCCCACAAACACACTTTGCTTTGCTATTTACAGCAGCTAATAAGGCAGTCAATAAGATCAGGATTAATTCTGGGAATTAAAGTTGGGGAGTAATATAAGGGATTTTGCAGCTGGCACTGTGTAGTCTTTTGTATAATTATAACTTTAATTTTGTTCTGCATTTCAGAATGAGGACTTTACTTTTTTTTCCCCCTAAATTGTAAGAACTAAAAACAGTCCAGTTTTGACAAGTCACATTATTATATTCTTACAGACACTTTCTGGAATCTATTCTTTAGCATCAGGGAGAATTGAGTGGAGTAGTCCTCTAGGAGGACTTTTTATGATTCTTTTGTGTCGAAGAGAAATTATGAATAGTGTTTTCCTCAATTCTTTCATTTTAAACTACATTTCATAAGGCTGGATAAGCATATTTTTTCCAGCTGTTTCTATGGCTGCCTATTTTTTTGAGCACAGTCTTTGCAGCACTGATTTCTAATTCATAGAACATTCAGCGCACATTGTTCTTACTCAGTATGCATATTACTAAAAGAGTCTAAATTGGTTTCAGAAAGTTTAGGTACTTAAAACTATAATGATGTATGTAAGCCTGTGGTAATCATTAAGATAAAGAAAAATGCAATTTTGCAAATGTTTTCTTTTAATTTTCTGCATTAGTCCCCCCATAAAGATTTTATGCAGGAGGGTATTTATTTTATTTTCTTAAAATAACAAAACTACACAATTCTCAGTTGTACAGGATAGATTTGCACAGTGGTAACAATAGGAAGAAAGTTTAAAAATTATGAAGCTTTTATGTACATTAAAGCATTCTTGAAATATCATTCTTAAATTAATGGTAATAATAATGATGATGTTTCCAATGTTATTGGCATCCACTTCTAGTTTCATTAAGTCAGTTCTAAATTTTTTACTTGTTTACCTTAAACAGTGAAAATATGAGACTAATTTTTTCATTTTATTTCTCTTGAGAAAGTATTATGCACAATATGTGAGAGGTCTATGTAAAATCACTAAATGGTTTAACTGAACCCTCTCCAGTTTTCCCACCAGTGCACCACGTTGGTGTGACCTCTTATTTCTTTCAGATGACCTCACATCCTCATGTAGTCTTTTTTATTAAAAATAACTTTGATTTGAGGATGTGGTAAAATCATTTCTTATGAGAAAGAAATGAGATGATTGATGAAGCAGTTAGCTTAATACCAATATATCACAGGCATTGTGTAAAATATTGCAATAATTTCTTGTTTTACGTTTCGCCTTTTATTCAAATAATAAAATGTGTTTCTAGCATCCCACAATCTATACTGCAGTAACTTGATGAGATTATCTAGCTAATTTCAATCATGAAGTCTTAAGACATGAAAGGATAGAAAGTTCAACAAATATTTCTAGATTATCAAATGCTTGGAAACATAGATTAGGACAGTCTTTCTTTGGCTTCTGCTGCTGAAATTCTACATACATGTCATAATTTCAATTAGTTAGTTTTCGTTTGTTTCTCTGCTTTTTTTATGCTTCTTTTTTGTAAGATTCTAAGATTCAATGGAGTGGGAGATTTTAGCTGCATGATATATTAAGAGAATGTTTAAAAATGGTATAATGTAATCTAAAATATAAAATACCTGGGTCAGGATTTGTATGAAAACACAACTATCTTTTTGTCTAACAAGTGGAAAGGAAATAGCTTTGCATACTTTACATTATGAAAATGTATGAATTAATTATTGACCATTATCTGGTTACAAGGAACCCACCCCTGTTCTTATTCCCTTGTGGAACTTTCTCCAGCAGGGTGAGTTGTTCTGGCTCAAGTATGGACCAGAGCAAAAAGGTGAATTCACTCAGCAGTTGAGATTTGTTTAAACTATGACTCAAAAAGACAGAGTGGTTAGAGTATTTAGGTTAATAGAAAGCTATTTCAGAAGTGATGGAGCAGGAAATCAAAGATTAATAATGAAACACAAGGATAGTGAATAGCTGTACTGAAAGTAGTGTGAGTAGGACTGAAGAATAGTTGAAGTGGAAAAGTGAGTGAGCCAGACTGCAGAGAGCTACTAGGTAGAAAATGGGATATTTGCAAGAGCAGCTTTGAATACGGATGCAATACTACTGGTGATACTAAGAGAGGACTTTTGGTGTGTTTTAGGGGAATTGATGAGAAAATCTTAATATATGGAAATTTAAATATTTTAAATGCCTGAGTTTGATAGTTACCTCATGGATACTAAAAATACCATGTATACTAAATAAGAAAGGCAAACAAGAACAGCACATTAAATTAAATGGAGATGTGTTCTTGTTATTATTCTACTAGATTTTGAGAAAAGCTTTGAATTCTGGAAATCAGACTGTCTGATGTTACACCAACACTCATTCTGGAGTTTGAAATATGAATGAGCCAGCAGAAATGATAGTTTACACCTTACAAAATTTTTCAAACTCTGCAACAATTCATTTTTTTTTGATCCAACCTTTGCACTTTTATCTCCATAAACCCCCAAATTCTCCTGCTTCTCATTCAAAGTGTAATAAATATTTTTCTTGAGTTATTTCTCCCATTTTACATGAACATGAAAATATTGCTCATTCTCTTTTATAAAATTGCAAAAGCTACATTGAAGGCATTATTGACACTACTACAATCATTGCAGTGGCTTTCTTTGACCTAAGAAGTGTATTTAATATGTTGATTTGGAATAGATATCCTTAGTCCTAAAAGCATTCGTCAGTATTTTTTGTAAGTGTATGCTGAATTTGAACATTAACACAAGCTATCCATTGATCATAATTTGATGAATCAGGTCCTCATCCTACTCAAGACAAATCAAAAGGCCACATCCATAGTTTTGGACAAATAGATTTATATAATTCAACTAATTCTCCTAACTTTAAACCTATAAAATTAATCTTGACTACTAAAGGGATTACATATCCCTAAGTTCTGAAAACTGCTTCTAGTTTCAATATCACATAAATGTGCATGGCTCAGTGATCATAGAAAATGGAATTCATAAACCCTCATAATGATTCCTATGTTATCTCAGAATAAACTTCATGTTCACACAAAAAAAAAAATCCCCAAGAGCTATAACACAAGGAGCAATATTTTGTTCCAAAGATGTTGAAAAAAGGCAATGAAGAGAAAACTGAGAGTATGTTAAATGTGTCAAGGTAAGAATTTTATAGCACCTATATAATTATATAAATATTGTTTATTTTAATATCTTCAAAATTTTCACTTATACTTATCCATCAAGACATTACTAATTACACAAACCCATTTTATATACAAAGTCTGGAAATTAACTCTGAACTTTCCTTAATTCAAACTATATATAGAAGATAATAAATTCTGGTGTTCGTAGAGAAATGAGTAAATAAAAATGTGTGTTTGCCAATGAGCTAGAAGATGACATTTTTATCATCCTGATCATGTTACAGCAACTTGAAGAAGGTAAGGTATACCAAATTCCTTTGGAGGGGGACACCTCAATACCAAACTTCTTGGGCTCAAAATATAGCTTTACCTTCATCTAGTCATGTAGCTTTGTTAAAAATCCTTGACCTAGCACAAATCTGTCCATCCCACATTCTGTTTGCACCCGTCTTTTAGAAGCATTATAAGACGTAAAAATGGAGATCTTCCTTTCAGGCTACTGTAATAAAATACCAGACTGGTGTGGCTTACAAGAAAAACTCATTTCTCACAGTTCAAGAGACAGGAGAATCCAAGATGCAGGCACTGGAAGGCTTGCTGTCTGTTGAGGTCCTACCTCCTGATTCTTAAATGGACATTTTTCACTGAGTTCTCATGTTTTGGAAAAGGAAAGGAAGATTCCTGGATTTTTTTCCTCCTTAAATTTTTATTTTCAAGATGTAAAAAAATTGAATGGGAGCCGGGTGCGGTGGCGCACACCTGTAATCCTAGCACTTGGGAGCCTGAGGCAGGAGGATCGCGAGTTCAAAGCCAGCCTCAGCAACTCAACAAGGCCCTAAGCAACTCAGTGAGACCCTGTCTCTAAATAAAATACAAAATAGAGCTGGGGATGTGGCTCAGTGGTCGAGGGCCCCTGGGTTCAATCCCCGGTACCAAAAAAAAAAAAAAAAAAATTGAATGGGTCAATGATTAGCATATATGTACTTACCAAATTGACTTAGTAATTTGCATCTTATATGTGCTATAATAATTATTGATACAATGTTTATTAGTGCATATTAATTATACAGAATGGTGGATATCTGAAGCCTTTCAAAAGAGTCTTAATTCCATTCATGGAGGATTCATCCTAATGAATTAAACACCTCCCAAAGTGACCACTTCCTAATGAATTCCTATGGGGGTTAGGATTTCAACATCCAAAATCTGAGAGGATACACACATTCACTCTATAGCACAAAGTAAGGCTACTTCTCTTGTTTGGGGACTGAAAATAGAGGGGACATTGTACTTTGGTTTTTCTCTTTTGAAATGTTTATACTCAGTACAGGGAATAGAGTTAACATTGAAGTAAATTCATAGAGTGACCTTCTGGAAAAAGATAAGGATTTGTTATTTGTGTTTTAACTTTGTGCCTGGAGTATGGGGATAGTCTAATGAAGCCGGCATGCAAATGGTATGATTCCCATTAGCTAACTCTCAAACAAGTCAATCAAGTTCTATAGCCTCATGCTACTGCTTTTTTTGTTAATATGTTCTAATTAGTTGTACATGACAGTAGAATATCTTTTAACACATTGTACACAAATGGAGCACAACTTCTTATTCCTCTGGCTGTACAAGGTTGCAGAGTCACACCAGTAGTATAATCATACACGTATATAGGGTAATAATGTCCTTGTCATTCCACCATCCTTCCCGTCCACACACCTCTCCTCCCTTCAGTCCCCTCTGCACAATCAAAAGTTTCTTCATTCTTCCCCACCCCCTGGCCCCATCATGAATCAGCATCTGCTTATCAGAGAAAACATTTGGGCTTTGGGTTTTTGATTCTGGCTTATTTCATATAGCATGATATTCTCCAGCTCCATCCATTTGTCTGCAAATGCCATAATTTCTTTCTTTCTTCTTTAAGGCTGAGTAATATTCCATTATGCATATGCACCACATTTTCTTTTTCCATTCATCTGTTGAAGGGTATTAAGTTGATTCCATAGTTTAGCTATTGTGAATTGAGCCTCAGGCAGCTTCTTGTTTGTTCTCTGTGGGTATGAAGTAGAGAAATTAATGGGAATCAACTTGATCTTGTAATCCACTCACTTTTATCCTGACAATGATGTGACTTAGAACAAGATTCAATTACACCTTTTCATGTGGTGGACAGTAACTTCTGCTAAATCAATAAATAAACTATCATTTAGCAGTTACTATTTTGTTTTCATGCTGGAAACCTGGTACTTTATAGAACAATAGAACAACAACCTGGAATAAAAGCTCTCTTTAATTGAATCTATCAGAAATTTTTTTCAAACAATATTAAGGTATTGGACTCTCCTGAGCCCCAAATCATCTAAAAGAACATCTTTAGGGAAGAAACCCAGGAATAATAATTTTAACAACCAAGTCAGGTATGGTGGAACAGACCTGGCATCTCAGCAACTTGGGAAGAGGTGAAGGAGGTTTGCAAATTTGAGGTCAGTCTGGGCAACTTAAGGAAATCCTGATTGAAAATAAAAACAATTGCTAAAAAAAAAAAAAATGTTGGGAATGCAACTCAGTGGCAAAATATTTGCCTACATACCTGAGGCCCTGTGTTCAAACCCCAGTATGGCAAAAATACTTTAAAAAAAAATTTTAACAACAGGTAAGTTATTGTTAGTTGCAAATACAATTGAGGTTGTTTATAGGAAAATGAGTGTTGGTGGTAGGTAAAGGAAATCTACATGATCTCTTAACAATTTTTCTATGGAAGTTGAAATTTTTTTGTGTGTTTTGGGACAATAGCAAATATTTTATATTAAAAAATACATAAATTTATAATATAGCAAATCTAACATTTTCAAAAGCCAAACTATTGTTATTGTTTTTTCCTCAAAATATGAGGAACACCCTTATTGTAGTAGAGGTTTTTAAATAAATGCTGATATACTACTAACCTTAAAAATTCTACTCAATTCAATTGTGTGAACTTCTCAAGAGAGACAACTAACTTACAGCCATGACTGTTAACAAAAATAAGAGGACATATCAATGCTTCATTGGTTTATTTATTTTAGGAGTTTTTTTGTTGCTGTTGAGATATGCCTGACATATAAAATTGTCTATATTTATGGTACATATTTTGGTGTATGTGTACATTGTGAAATAATGACTAAACTATAGCCACTTAACATATTCCTCATCTTACACAGTTGTTATTTGTGTGTGTGTGTGTGTGTGTGTGTGTGTGTTGAGAACACTTACATCCACTCATAGCAGTTTAAAAGTATGAAATATCATCAACCAAAGTTACTATGACACACAAGAGAAATCAAACCTGTTCTTTTAGTCTCATTGGAAGTTTCTACTTTTGACCCCATTGCTCCCCATTCTCATGGTGCCCTTCTGGTCCCTAGAAATCACCCTTCTACTTCTCCGCTGTCGGGGTGTCCGGGACCCCATCCTCTATTTAGCCTGCAAGATGGAGATTGGCAATGTGCCAGCACGGCCACATTGCATTCCTTAAGTTGCTTATCTCTGCTAGCACGGCCATGTTACATTCCTTTACTTGCTTATCTCTGAGAAAGCAGCCCTCACTGGCTGTTAAAGATGCATGTCCTGCGCGTGATCAACGTATGCTCTCTATCTATAGCACTGTATGTCCATGCGCTGTCCGCATGGACAGTACTCTGATTGGTTGCTTTCCCCTATATAACCTGTAGTTATCTCCCCTGAGGGGGAGAACAAAGAAAAACTTAACGAGATGGCCATGCTGTAAATAAAGCTTTCAATCAGCCTACGTGTCGCGTCTCTCTGCGGGCAGGGATTCGTGATACTCCGCTTCTTTGAGTTCCAACTTTTTAAAATTCCACATATTAGTAGAATGACACAATATTTGTCTTTCTGTACCTGATTTATTTCACCTAGTATAATGTTATCTAGATTCATCCATATTGTCATTAATGATAGAATTATCCTCTTTTCAAGACTGAATGACATTCCACTGTATATATTTATCCTCTTTTCTTTGTCCATTAATCAGTTGTTGGACATTTAAATCAATTCTGTATTCTGGTTATTGTAAACAATGCTGCAATGAATATGAGAGTGCAGATATTACGTTATTTTACTGGTATTATTTTCTTTATATGTATATTCAGAAGTGGGAATGTGGAATCATATAGTAGTCTTTCTTTAATTTCTTTTTTTTTTTTTTGGTACTGGTGATTGAACCCAGGGGCACTTCACCACTGAGCCATATCCCCAGCCCTATTTTGTATTTTATTTAGAGACAGGTTCTCACTGAATTGCTAAGGGCGTCGCTAAGTTCCTGAGGCTGGCTTTGAACTCGCAATCCTCCTGTCTCAGCCTCCCAAGTGCTGGGATTACAGGAGTGCGCCACCGCGCCTGGTGTCTTTCTTTAATTTCTTTAGGAAATCCTAGACTGTGTTCTATAAAGTACATTCCTACCAATAGTGTAAATGTATAGTATAGTATAAATGTTCTATAATGTACATTCCTATCAACAGTATAGAAGGAGGTATTCCCTTTTCTACATATCCTCACCAACACTTGTTATCTTTTGTCTTTGTTATTATGCCATTCTAACACGTGTAATTTAAGATATTCCCTGATGGGTTTTGGATGTTGAAAACTTTTTCATATACAGGTTAGATATTTGTGTCTTCTTTTGAAAAATATGCAGTTCAGATCCTTTGTGCATTACTTAATAATCTTTTTAAAAATATTAAATTGAGTTCCTCAGATATTTTAGAAGTCTATCTTTTATTAGATGTATGGTTCACAAAATATTTCCTCCCATTTCATGGGTTGTTCTTTGATGATGCTTCTCTGCTGTGCAGAAACATTTTAGTTTGAGTCAATCCTATTAGTTTCTTTCTGATTTGTTGTCAGTGTTTGGGGGTCTATAAAAATGTGTTATACAGAACCATGTCAAGCAGTTTTCCTGGAACAATTATCTTTTCCTGATATAGTATTTCTCAAGAAATCGGTGGTAAAGTTTCACCCGGGTGGACTTGTAGTAGAAAGCTTACCATCATCTTCTCCCTGCTCTCCCAAGTCTGTTGTACCCACACACACTACCATGACATGTCTCATTTCCCCAGAGAAATCAGTCAAGAACTTTTGGTTTAATACATAGAAACGATACATCTGTTAAAATGCTGTTCTTTGCATAAAAAGTGTTTTTTCATAGAAAGAGCCTAAGTCTGATATTTATCTACAAGTGGTCTAGAATAACATACTTTGTACTGTTATACCCAATGAAAAAAGATCATCCAAGCCATTCACTTAAAGCCAAAAGAAGCCTTTGTTTTAGCTGGCCAGCCACGAACACCCGTACACCTAAAAGCCGTGTGTGGGTGAAGGTGCGTTAGTTCTTTATTGCCAGCATCTATAGAGAGGGGAAGGCATAAGGGTGGGCTATGAGGAGGGGAAAGAATTAGGGTGTGGCTGACTCTCTCCTGATGGCACTCAAGAATCTTTTTGGGGAGTATAACAGTGCTATGAATCATTTATCGCATAGCAAAACTGGTCATAATATCAATGAAGATAAATAATTTAATTCAATATTTTCCAAGCAGTATAAATTAATATATTATGTATGTACATGCAAATAGATACAGCTATGTATATACATATAAATAAGATACATATAAGTAAGTCATATAAATTTAATGTTACATGGTGAATTGAGACAATCAGTAAATATTATCTTTCTTAGTCTTTTAAACAGGCCAACAGCTGTTTCATGTCTGGAGGACAAAGATGTGATGCAAACCTATCAACTAGTCAGATTGCTTCAGAACTAACGATGCTTGATAAACTGTGATAGGGCAAAAGAGAAGGCCTACAAGATCAAAGGAGAATAATGTCAAATGATGTCTGAGGGCAAGACGTGATCTTTTATTGGGTTCTTCATTGAAAATACAAACATGAAATAAAAAACGTTAGAAAATATGCATTGAAACACATTTGAAATGGAGAGTATATTGATAATATTATAGTGTTATATTTCTGAACAAAATAATGTTATTATGATTATACAGAATGTTTTTCAGAGGTTAAATACACGTGCGTATTTAATGTGTGGGAATAAGTTGTCATGATGTCTGCAGCTTTCAAATGAAGGGGGGAAAGAGAAAAAAATAAGAAGGAACTGAAGAGATAAAGAAAATAAAGTAAAATGTTAAATATTAGTGAAGATAAGTGAAGAATCTGGTAATTTCAAACTTGATCAATAATAAAACAAGGAGCCAAATGAAATAATCTGGGATGCTCAGGAGGCTGAGGCAGGAGGATTGAGAGTTCAAAGTCAGCCTCAGCGACAGTGAGGCAAGGACTAACGACTCAGTGAGACCCTGTCTCCTGCTCACAACTTTCATGGGGAGGGAATAGGTAATTGTTGGAAGCATAGGAAAGCTGGAAATAAAGCCTAGGAAAAGTAATTTATTTCTTAAACACAAAGGATGAGAATTATATATTCAAAGCCAGGGCATTGACGGGTGGAAGAGAACTGATGGGTTTGATCCTAACAAAGAGAAAAGTCCTGAGTGCTTTATTCATAGTGAAAACACCAAAGGGATTCAGTAAATATTTTCTTCAGAAAAACAAGATGAAAATAGGGAAAACAAGTGTCTAGGGTTTGGCAGGTTGCGCCCATCTCCAGGTGGCAGGGTTGTGTTTTTGAGCTCAGGGCTGTGAGCTAAGGCAAGGCACCAGCATGATCTGGGCTTTCTCAGCAGGGGAATTTCACCCAGAAGTTCCCAGAAAAGCAATGTTCCTGCCTTATGATGGTTCAAACAAACCCATAATTCATCCCCGGCTTCCAATCTGTCTATAAATAAAATCCAAAAAAGGTGTGGGAATGTGGCTCAGTGATTAAGTGTCCCTGAGTTCAATCCCAAGTACCCCCAAAAACAATAAAAGATAAAAAAGAATAAAACATGGAAAGCAAAAATGAAAAATTCTTGAATGTTCACATGTGGATATAAGTGAGAAAAAGGATTCTGATTTAGAAAATGCTATGCATTGTTAATAAAATTTAGTTTTCATGAAGGAAAAGCCTATTTGACAAGTGAATTTGCTGTTTTTCTTAATTCATATATAATATTTCCCCAGTTTTATATTTCTATTAAGGTTTTAAGTTAACTTTTATTAAACATTACAGCATACGTTATATTATTTTGATACTATTCAGGAACAAACATGGCAGATGTTAATTAGAAAAGTAATTTAACCAAGGGTAGAATATGTTGATTTAAATATTAGAGAATTCATCTTAAAATAGCATCAACTATTTGTATAAAATGAAGTAACTGCAAACACAAAATCTGACTTTTAGTATTTAATTTGACTTTCTAAACTAAAAACCTATCAAATGAATAGTGCAAACTAAATGTCTGCCATTTTCAATTCCTATTTTTAAAATTTGGTTACAAAAAGAGTTGACATCATTTTAAGTTATGGAAATACAGAATGTGTCACTGATTGCCAGTTGTTATTCAGATCCAGTCTTAGTCAGATTTATTTGAAGAAAACGATCATGATTTTATCAAAATTGGGTGCCTTTCCAAGCAGTTTTTTTTTTTTTTTTTAACTAATTATTTTTGGAATTTCAGGGAGTCAGGAACATTTCAACTGACTTTTAAAGGGATTAAGAATGAGATGGAAACATCTGCTCCTGTCAATATTGTTATTTTTCATAATGCTTAAATTCATATAGTGTTTGTTTTTTTAAAAAATAATGTCCATATAAGTTAAAGATATATTTATTAATAATTTACACATATTTTTAATGTAGCAATAACAGATCACAAGATAGAGAATCTAGAATACTGGTAAGATAGCGATTTTGCTTCCAAAATCAACTGGCAAAACAAAAAAAGTAGATAAAGTTACACTAGAAGATTGTGTTTCACTTCAACATGAAAATTGAACCCAACTACCAAATTTCCTTATTTTTCTTGAGACAAAGTTTGCAGTGCTTCCGAAGCATCAGGGATAGGTAGGAGAAGAGGGAAAGGGAAGGTACTGGGAATGAGATTAAATTGTCATGTGCATATACAAATATATCACAATGAATTACACACAAAAAAAGCTAAATTCAGTTATTCAGTGTTTTAGACACAGTCATTTTTTAGTGAGGAAAACTCTATTTTAAAATCAACAATAAAATTCTTCAAAAAATTTGATATTTAGAAGGAAAGACCCTAAATTAGGAGTCTAAAGATCGAATTCCATCTATTTCAAAACTGTAAATTTGGGCAAATTACTTAACCTGTTTTTCATTGTACAGATATGTAAGATATGAGATAATAGTCCATAGTGCATAGAACTATTCTGAATATTTAATTAATATGTGAAAGTGTAAAGAAAGCACTATGTTTCTGTATTTAATATTTCATTTTCATTTCCCTAAAGTCCTCAACTGTGCATTTGGGTATTTGGATTTTATTTTTAAATTAATCCCTTTCCATATAAATAGTTGGATAGATGAACAAATACATTTTTATACACATTTCTCTATATGTACATGCATATACTCACATATGCACATATTTTATCTTTATATATGAATATATACATGTATGTACATATACATACACTGAAGTATATTTTTCTCTCTTAATGAAGTTTCTTCTCACTTCACTCAAATCCACAAATTAAGGTTAAGCTCTTTTTTCCCCAATTTTAAGATTGTATCTATTATGGTTTGGATATGAGGTATCCCCCAAAAGCTCATATCTCAGAAAATGCAGGACTGCTCAAAGATAAATAATTAGATGAAGAGATTCGTGACTTAATCAGTGGATTAATCCACTTGATGGATGAATAATTTGAATGGATTAACAGGTGGTAATCTCAGACAGGTAGGGTGTGGCTGGAGGAAATAGGTCACTGGTGCTGTAGTCTTGGGGATTATATAATCCCTGGCTCCTCACACTCAAGCTTCCTGGCTGTCCTAAACTGAGCAGATTTCTTCTGCCACACCCTTTCACCATGATGTTCTTCCTCACTTAAGCCCAGGGCTGTGAAGTTAGCCAAACATGGACTAAAACTCTGAAACTATAATCCAAAATAAACTTTTGCTCCTCTATGTCGTTCTTGTCAGAACTTTCGATGACAGCAACAAAAGTTAACTAACATAGAAATGTCACATAAGCTCTAACTTCAAATTAATTAAGGAAAGACTTTATTCAAGACAATTGCAATAGGAAGAACAGTCCTACCACAAATTCTGCAAAGTGTTAAAATCAAAATATCAAGAAAAAAAAGTTTTTTTCCTATAAGGAGTGGTGTCAGGGCTAACAAGATAAGGTAGGAGAAATCTAGTGGGGATAAAGGTGAAGCATGGCACCACTGTGTACATTCAACCTAAAGTTTTCCACCTCTGGTTGGCCAGTTCTGTGAAGCTAAGAGGTTATACACCTGAGATCTTGCTTAAGATTAAGCATAAACCCAAGTCCAGGCACACGAGCTGAGGAGAAAAGTCTGACTAAAATTTGGCCAACGTAATGGGCCATTGTGAGCAAAAGATTTTGACAGACTTCTCTGCTGGACAGTATTCTGTAGGTTGCTGTGAAGTCGAATTTGGGTGGCTGCAGGGGGAGGGAGAAAGGTCAACCAGCAACATACTGTGCCAGAATTGACCAATGAGGCAGACCTGCTGACCCTGACGTCCACCTTGGGTCCACCTTTTCCTGGGCAGGATCCCTGACCCCTTCCTCTGCATAAAAACCCTGAGCAGCCAAAGCCACATGCGATTTCTTCTGGCTCTCCCACCCCGACTTTCACCCCCAGGGGGGTTGGAGATTTGGCCCAGGACACAGACTCTAATAAATCTCAAACCACTACTTTTGTCTGACTCTGGTGAACCAGCCTGGCAAGCTTACTCCTTTGGCCACCCGCTGCCATTGCAAGCTTTCATTTGGTGCCGAAACCCGGGAGAGAGTTCTCGGATCTACCCCATTCAGGACTGAGGTCCACTCTCTCCTCCAAAAGAACCAGGATTCTCTTTATCTGGGCCAACAGAACTGGGGTAAGTTGCCTTTTCTACTGTCTTCCAGTCACTCTCCCATTACTGGTCTGTCCGTAAGTCACACATGTGCCACAGACTCCCTGCCATTTGGGCACAGAAGCCTGGGAGACGTCCCAGACTCCACTAGCCCCCCATTTTCTCCGTTCTGCACCCCCGTGGACCAAGAGACATTCTGATCCACGATTGGTCCATTCCATTTTTCGGGTGAGCATGACCGGGGGTGGGGGGCACGCTCCTTCTGTCCGTGTTTACTCTCAGAGTAACACTGGAAGGCTGTAGGAAACACTGACCTATTGGCTGCTGATACCGTAATTTCACTAAATGGCCACCAGAGGAAATAGCCAATTTATCATGCCGCTAAACAGACACGTGGAGCCTTGATTTTATTGAAATCTGTGTTCCACCTTCCCACCTCTCCTTTTTCTGTCTGCTTCCCTACCTAAAACTTCCCCACTTTCTTTTCCTCCACGTTTTTTGGACTCACCGGAAATGCTCTCTGCTCCCGCCCCTCGGCTTCTGCCAAAACCTCCGGCAGCGGTGACTGTGTGTCCATCAACTGCGTGCCCGCCCCTTCCCCCTGCCCCCTCCTCTGTCTCCTCCATCTCTCCACTCCCTCTGCCTATACAGCACCGGGAACCGGAATCTGCCGAACACGGAGCTGGTTATTCCCTGCCTCCACCGCCATAGCTGCAGGACCAGCACAGCAGAGCAGGATGCTCCCTCCACGGCTTCCCACGCCCCAAGTTGGGCTGGGCTTGCAACTGACTGCCCAGTCCCTACCCAGCCCCTACCAACACCCAACAAGCTGCAATAGAGCCACCGCCTGGGAACCACACATGCACGAGAGTTGACTGTGCACTCAGGTTCACCTTCTCTGTACCCCCACCAAACCCCACCCACAGGACCCAGCCCTCCAAACACTCTACTGCGAGCTGCTACTCTTCTTCCACCATCCCTTTAGCCTGTACCCATTCATATCCACAGGTGCTGAAAGTCATATGTTCACCTTGTGAAAACTGCTTCAATTACCCACTCCCCTCACCTGACTTAACCATTTTCTGTAGATGGCAGTTCTATGCTGAAATCTGATGGATGCTGCAAAGATACAGAATCACCACTGCCTGATTCCAAATATGCTTTCTTAATTCCTCACTAACTTTCATCTTTCTCTACTGAGTCCTCTACTTATATTAAGTGAGGGAAATTACCCAAAATCCAGATAGAAATCCAGTTTTATTCCTTAACTGCCTTACAGAGGTCCACAAACCCCTATCTGAAATCTGGTAAAAATGGCCTTTAAAGTCTACAATGACCGAGAGGAAGGCTTATTTACAGAAAAAGGTAACACTGCAGTCCCAGTCCCGGGTAATTAACCTATGGCCTGCTGCTCCAGCAAGAACTCCAAAGGAAGACCAGCTATTCTCTCTGCCAGGGGCAAGCCCATGGCCCCAACCAAGACGTCTCCACATGCAACCAAGCAGGAATTGGAAAACTGACTACTTTATGGCTGACCCCTCCCTAGTGCCTCTACGCAGGGGTGTGACTAGCCAGGTGGTCCCTTCCCCACAACTGTTGGGATTCAAAGAAGACTGAAGAAGCCTGGACTCGAGGATTGCTGAGCCCAGGGCACGCTCCAGGGTAACCTTGTGAACACAGGAGGTACCTATTCTGTTTTGCCTGCCCACTCTGGGCCTTTATTTCCTTTCCAGGTTTCGGTTATGGGAATTGATGGAAACCCTCCTTGCCAAATAGAACAGCTAAATTAGCCTGTACCCTGGAGGGACATCCTTTCACACACTCTTTCCTAGTTATTCCTTACTGTTCAGTACCCCTTCTAGGCAGAGATGTTCTCCAACTTCTGGGAGCCACCCTACAACTTCTTCCCAAGCATATTACTAGTACTCACCTTCTTCTACCTCTGTTTCTTACATTCTCTAGCACTCCCACACCGCCTATCCTACTGTTAGCCCCAGACCTGGTTGATGCCCAAGTCTGGGACACCTCTAAGCCAGTCATCACCTCTCACCACAAAACAGTCCTAATCTGACTGAAACCTCATGCTAAGTTTCCTTCATGTCCTCATTTTCCAGGAAGGACTTAAACCCATCATAGGTCAGTTACTCAGGGACTCCTCATCCCTACTGAGTGCCCCCTGTATATTCCTACATTGTCTGTATGTAAACCCTCAGGAGCCTATCGCTTGGTCCAGGACCTCCGCCTAATTAATGAGGCAACTATTCCCATCCACCCAGTGATTCCTAAACCCTACACTCTTTCAGTACTCTTAATGTTTAAATTCCATTGGGTAACATACTTAAATTATTATTGGTGAAATCATAACAGGTATCATTCTACATACAAAGGAATCCAAAGGTTTCAATTGTGATTCAAATAAAGAAGAGTTATTTCAAAATGCAAACAAAAGAAGTCAACAGATAGGAAAGAGAAAATAGAAGGTTCTAGGTATGGAAATATATTCAGTAGAAGGAAAAAGAATGTGTCTGGGTGAGAAAGTCTGTGATGAAATACATGAGAGTTTAAGTAAGTGCTAAGAAAGTCTGTGTTTAAGTAAAGGACAAATTTCAACAAGTTTGTGTATGACTAAGTTGGTTATATGTATATGAGATGATCAATTAAAAGCTATTTAAGGCTTTTCCCTAAGGTTAAATGTTAATGGACTAATATAAATCAAAGTGTAATCAATATGTTAAAATGACAAAGATTTCTTTAAGATTTATACTATTGTGGTTAAATAACTGGTGGGATATTGTTCTATGTTGCAGAGCCTAGGTTTTTCTTGAAAAACTATATTTGGTTGCTTTTCTTTGTGTATTAATGTGTCCGTGCCTCCCAGGTGCACAAGTCTTTAGAGCAGAGGATTTGGTGGGCTGGTGCTCTCCAAACTAGGCTTGTCTGTGCTGGTAATTTATAAGAATAACCAATTTTATTGGGGACTTAATTTTTATCATTTAATATTCTGTAACAGTACTTGTTACTTTTTATACTGAGATCAAAATTTAAATGCAAGTGTATTTAAAAGTTAGTGAGAGCCTGATTTGTTTAAAGGTTAATATCATGAAACTTGAAAGCATTTGGCCACTTTGACACACAAAAGGAAAGTTAAAAGCTCTCTCAGCCTTTCCTTGATTTGTTTTAAATGCAATATATTGTGTTAACTACCATTCACATAGACTCAGGAAAAATACATGTAAACTATGTAAAATGATGTCCTAAGAGGAGGCAAACACGTTCTTTACAGTTCCTCTTCACCCTGACTCCTATTTCCTCTTTGTCTTCACATGGGAAGATCCTACATCCTTTAGGTCTTGACAGCTGACAGTGAACAGTTTTCCAGGTGAAAACTGGCAGACTGATTTCACCCATATGCCCAAACACAAAAAAGCTCCATTACTTACTTACCTTGGTTCATACTTCTTCAGGCTGAATAGAAACCTTCCCTACCCCCAGGGAAACCGCTGACATCGCCTGCTGTCCTCATTGAGCGGATTATTCCCAGATTCAGACTTCCTGCATCCATCGAGTCAGATGAGAGTCCAGCCTTCACCTCTCAGACTGTTCAACTAGCCTCCAGAAGCCTCAACATCACCCTACCGACCTCAATCCTCGATGGTAAAGTTTACACAGGGACAACAGACAACCGTCCTGCGGCTTCACTTAGATTCTAAAAGTTTATATTCAGGCTGTTCCTCAGCTTTGCCTAACCATCCAGGAGCAGGAAAAGGAAATCCAATGCCAGATCAAAGCAGCTACTCAACCTAATGCTAATCCTTTCTCAGGTCTTACTCTGATACATCAAGGTCTTCAACTTCTCAATCTCTCCAGAGTTAACAACATCTCAAATTGTTTTCTTTGTGCAGGTTTGGACCAGACCCCGCTAACAGCCGTTCCCATGAGTACTCCCCTTAATACTTCCTCAAAGCCTCAAAGGACGCCTATTCATCTTTGGAGGGAGTTCCCCTTATTACAACTCCTCAGAGAACTTTGCGTACTGTTACACTTTCTCTAACTCAGTGCCTTACAACTAAACCATACAGGTCTCTTCTCCCATGTTTGCTCCTCCAGAATTCCTTTTCTGATGTAATGCTACTCTGACAAAGAATTAGATCCCAATATGCCCTTCGCTTTCTGTGTGCCCTCCTCTTTAGTTCCTCAGTTGATTCTATATAGTGAAGTTGAATTAATCTGGCCTGTTCAAAACCCTGGCATCCCTACAGGGACAAATAACATCTGTTGCCCAAGTTTCCTTACAGAACCGCTGAGCACTAGATCTTCTGACAGCGAGCAAAGGAGAAACATGCCTATTCCTAGAGGAAGAATACTACTAGGACATCAACAAAACCAGACTGAGAAACTGGACTCATTGAGGAAAACGTTAAAACTCTCCTGCATCTGAATTTGCCCAGAGCTGCATGAGTGAGGTTGCCAGAATGACATACAACCAAATGCTCCTGCACCCTTACAGCTGCCTCCCCACTGACCCAGACCCCAAATCCTTTTTTTCCACGATGCTCCCAACCATGCAGGAAGTAGCCAGACAGACTCTGACGCCCTATATCACCAAAAAGGTTGGAATGTCAAGTAGAATTTGGGTGGCTGCAGGGGGAGGGAGCAAGGTCACCTAGCAACACACTGTGCCAGAAGTGACCAAGGAGGCAGACCTGCTGACTCTAACGTTCACCTTGGGTCCACCTTTTCCTGGGCAGGACCCTTGACCCCTTCCTCTGCATAAAAACCCTGAGCAGCCAAAGCCACGTGCAATTTCTTCTGGCTCTCCCACCCCGACTTTCACCCCGGGGGGCTGGAGATTTCACCCGGGACACAGACTCTAATAAATCTCAAGCCACTACTTTCGTCTGACTCTGGTGAACCTACCTGGAGAGCTTACTCCTTTGGCCACCCACCGTCATTGCGAGCTTTCAGTTGTGTCTTTGGAATTAAAAGTATGGAATCAATTATTTCTTTTGCTGCAAATTCAAAATAAAAAAGTCCACCACAGAGGAGACAACGAATTAAAGGTAAAAGTTTGTCAAGGAATGAAGAGTTGTTTCTGGTCCCTTAAGTGCACTGTCTTCAGAATTTAAAAATGAGTGCTGAAATAAAGGAATAGCAACATAATACCGTTAACAACACATACTTCTAAATTGTACTTGGTACTGCAATTTGCTGATAAAACTATTTTTTCAAGTATTATTTATATCATAGAATAAGAAAGTGAACAATAACACTGACAGTTAAATGACAGCTAAAATTATTTTGTCCTGAAAATAATTAATTTCAATTTATGGAGACATCTCTTTTTCAGCATTGTCAATATAACAAATATATTTTATATTTTCCAGTACAGTGCATTTAACTTTTATCATAGACAACACTTTTTTTGGATATATCAAAGATTTTGTCTGTTATATTTTACCAAATATGGCTTATATACTTGTGATGTGGATTTATTTATAATTAACATACATGTATAATCACATATATACACACAAAGATGTTTTAGAATGTGTAAATAGTTAATATATGTTTTATAGAGGACTAAAATTAATGGAAAAGCAAAAATTATTTGCTCAATGATGGTACAGAAAATGCCAAATTCTTTGGCATTAAAAATTAATGTAAAGAAACTTTGATCTACTTATTGAAAGAAAACTTGTTCTCATCAAAATATTAAAAATTTTATAACTGAGTCCCGTAATCAAGGCTAATTTATATTATCTTTTTAAAAGATTTATTTGACAACTTTTCATTTTTATTGTAAGAAGAAACAAAAACAACTCCTCAGTTAATTCTATAATCAAATCATGAATCATACCTAATTATATGGTATTCATACATTTTCATGTCTTTCAAGTGTATCGACACTAGGACTTCTATGGTTGGACACATCTAACATAAGTAAATATAAGGATACGTATTCAGAAAAATTTCTGTAATACTGAGGTTGGAGAAGTAGGCAGTCCATGTAGGAGAAGACAAATGGGGCCCATGAATGGGACATCAGAGGACATTTGGTTTTCAAAGGAAAGAACAGAGAGTGTTGCTCAAAATGACAGTCACCTCCCTATGCTGATAACACAAACACCACTTCCATGCTGGTGCCCCCATGCTGGGGATTCAGTGGAAAGACTCAGACTGAAGGTGGATACAAGGGACACCAATAAAGATTAGTGAGGGGAGGGTGGTCAGGGGAGGAGAGAAAGAAAGGAAGTTCCAGGAATAAAAAAGGTAAACTATTCCTGTTCCCCATGGAATTCTGGCTATGGGGTCCCCTTCCCTCAGAGAAGCCCTTTTTTTTTTTTTCTTTTTCTTTTAAATAACCCAATGCTTACCTACCTCAGCATTTGTGATGTTCATTCATTGACTCCATGGAATGTGGTCCTGATTTCTACCAGTAACAATATGAAAATAATTTCACCAATATTTTGTGGTATATCATCAACATACATTTTTTCTTCTATTGATTATTAAAATAATTCTTTATAATAGATATATATTCCATCATCCTATGGATAAACAACTTTAGTACTATGTTCATATTCAAATATTTAGTGAATGAAAATTTACCTAGAACTTCCTGAAAAAAGAACCAGGTAGTTTAATTTGTTTCTTATTTTAGTTCTGTACTGGGATAAATATCAATTATAAAAATCACTTGAATCACTTATTTAAAGAACATATTCCAGGCCTTCACTCCACCATCTGAAAGAAAAGTTCCAGGAAGGATGCCAGAATGTAATTTTAGCATGAACCTCCGGGTGATATTAGTTAGGGTTATATTGATAAATAAAAACTATAGGAAAGGGGTGTGTATTTGTGCGTGTGTGTGTGTGTGTGTGTGTGTGTGACTTTAAAGACATGACTTCAAATTCAATACCCATTATTTCTATATACCTCAGAATATCATTCATTGTTTATTATGGTTTACATATTAGGTGTCCCCCAAAAAACTCATGTGTGAGAGAAGGTAGAAAGTTTGGAGGTGAAATGATTGGCTTATGAGGGCCTGCCTTAACATAGTTAGATAGGTAGGGTGTTATTGGAAGAGGGGTATCATTGGGGTGTCACTTGGTATATATATTTTGTCCTTGGTGAGAGAAGTCTCTTTCTGCTTACTGGTGCAATTTCCTGAGCTGTTTTCTTTTGCCATATTCTTCTACCATGATGTTGTTCCTCAACTCTAACCCAGAGTTAGAAAACACCCCAAAACAGTGAGGCCGGAGAAAAGGGAGTGAAACGTTGACTGCTTTCTCAGTGCATTCTTTTCCAATGACAGAACAAACCTTAGAAAGTAAGCCAAAGCACTGATCATTCCCCAAATATATCCTTTCCCAGTGATAGCACAATGGGACCCTGAAGGGAAAGAGATAAATGCTGAATGCTGACCCCTGACCCTCCATTTTTCCCCAAGTAAATATGTTGCCCAGTAAAAACATATTTTCAAGTTCTTACAAACCTGTTTCCTGAGTGCCCAAATTACTATGATCACTGGACCACCCCTCAAAAATAACCCATATAAACCCAGTCCCTTTCTTTGTTCAGTGGTTCATTTACCACCAGGAAAGTGGGTCCACCAGCATCATTTCATTCCTGCATCCTCTTCCTAAACAAACAGCTGAGATGATGTGTGAGGTTTGCGTCCTGCCCAGTCTTTTTGTTCTAACAGAATTGGTCAGGTATGGACTGAGAACTCTGATACTGTGGGCACCAAAATAAACATTTCCTCCTCCAAAATTGTTCTTGTTGGGTCTTTTGATCATAGCAATGAAAAAAACTGACTGAAATAGCTATATACATAAAGAGCACTACACATTCAAAGCTAAAGGTGTCAAGTTGCTTTTGTTGGTATAAAATTGAGCTCTAGATCCTCACCTTTAATGCATTTTATTATTTCAATGTTCATATAACGCTTATAATTCTAGATTTCTCCAAATTGTCTTTTTTGCCTGAGATTATCTATATTATCAAATTTCCTATTCCACATTTATATCTATTGAGAGTTTGGGAATAGGTTATTTGTTAAATAATTTTAAATGAAAAAAATCATAAAAATCAATATATATAGACTCCTTTTAATTTTTTCTCAGATTCACGTATCACTCTGATTCATTTTAATGCTCTGACTCTTGGAATACGTTTATACAATGGAGGAATATTAGATATCTACTTGCATATTTGTTTAAACGTCTACCTAAATACAGACAAATAGGAAGAATAAATGTATACATTTAAACATATACATATATATATGTATATATGTATATACACACACACACAAGCATCTTATTACACCTTTGATTTTTTTCTTCTCATGACTCTATTTATTTTTACTCTACAGGTCACTGAGTGCTTCTAGAAAAATTGTAGTACTTTTGAATAAGTGATAACTGACATTATATTCAAAATATTGTTAAGTACTTTCAGAAGGTCAGAATAACCCAAAATGTATTTTGTTTAAAATTCTGGCTTACTGGCTACTTTTAAATTTTGACTCAGAATTTTTACTCACAGAAGCAATTGATAATGATAAGGTTATCACCTCGAAACACAGAAAAGTGTGTCATGATCAGTGATCAAAAGCAAGAGAGTTTTGAAGAGAACAATTGGTGAATTTCACCATGCAATCAGAAGTCCTTTGATATCATAATTAGTGTCAAAACCAATCCGAAAGCTGAATAAATAAACAGAATGGAAGAAAAAAATTACTGGATTCATAAACTGAGTTTCGGTAATGAAATGGGATGGAAAATCCCTACCACTTGTGAAATGCTGGTTCTGCACCTCAATGAAAGTTTGCAATACAATTTCAGTAATTCCTTTTCCACTTCTATCCCTAAAATGGCTGTGCATATGTATATTTAACACATAAAATTTAAAAATGCTATCTTCAAATAGATGAGGCTTGAAGATATAAATACACATACATCAATATAGTTTCATATGTGCATATATTAATTTATTCACACAGTCCTTTTTGTTAGGTATCATAACTATTTTTCATCTGAATAAGCTAAATCTAAGTGGCTTTGGCAACTCTAAACAATTATTATGTGACATATGCAGATTATCAGTTTATATTATCAGTTTTATATCACATTTATTTTCTTATATGATAGCATTTCCTAAATCATATTCCATATAATATTTATACAGGGTTAATAACTATTGGGTAAAAAAAGTTTCAAATTTAAATTGATTTGGGCAATATTAGAATAAACAATGTTAGATGGATTTGTTAATCTAAGACTCCTTAGATCTATTTGTATACAAATGTGCTGTTCTAATATCCAAAAAGTTAGTAATTCAAAGGACTTAGGTTCCATGTATCACATTTTGCAAAGGCTTATACTGCATCCTACTGCCTCTTTAATAATGAAGGATCTTTAGCTTGCTCAACCTATGAATTGAACTATACAAAATAGACTTTTTAATACAAACTGAATTAATGACTTGTTCCAGTGATACGTATTTTTACATAGACTTTGTTCATCTTGCCACAATGAATAGAATACTATGAATAAGAATATTTTAAGCCTAAAGTCTTCAGAAAAATTTTACTTCTTATTAACTCAATTCTGCTGAAGATCTTTCTGACTTTTAAAGTTTAAGCATGTGTCTATTGTCATAATCCATTTCTTACATAGAAAACTAAAAATGAAATCAGTGGGCAAGAGGAATGTTACTTTAATAAATATAAAGTCAGTTTTGAAATACTTCACTATAAGACTAATAATGAATAACTTGTTGAACACTGGAAAATACTAAGCTATTTCTTTTAAAAAATCTTCTGAGAGTTTTTTGTACATGTTTTTAGATTTTACTTGCTGGGCATGGAAGCACACACCTATAATCCCAGCAACTCAGTAGGCTGAGGCAGCAGGATTGCAAGTTCACAGCCAGCCTCAGCAACGTAGTGAAGTCCTAAGCAACATAGTGAGATTGCCTCAGAATTTAAAAAATTAAAAACAGGCTGGGTAGTGACTCAGTAGTTAAGTGCCCTTGGGTTTAATCTCTGGGATATACACAAACTGATACAAACTTAGGTTATTCTTTTAAAAATCCTGTGATTAAGCACATTTTAGACTTTTAAACTTTAGAACAACTTCGATTTATGGGGGGAAAAATTGCAAAAGTAATAGAATTACTTCACAAATACCCCTTACCCAGTTTCTACTTTTATTAAAATCTTACATTACTCTGGTTCATTCATTCAATTAGTAAGCCAAATTGATATATTAAATTGAACTGAAATTCATATCCTTTGATGTATTTGAATTAAGTTTGCTCGTCTGCTTTATTTGTTTGTTTTTGTTGAGTTTGGTTTGGAGCATTTTTGTATTTTCCTGGATGCTTTAATGCTCTAGGCTTCTATTTCCTGCACTGGTCTTCCACTTTTTTGTTCGTTCTTTCTTTCTTTTTTTTTTTTTTTTCCATGCTGGGAATAGAGTCCAGGGCCTCAGGCAAAAGCTCTATCACTGAGCTAAAATCCCCATTTTATTTTCAATGCCAATCATTTGCCTTGTTCTTTAGAAAGCTTTCAGTGCTTGGAGTGGGGCTCAGTGTAGAATAGAGCACTTGCCCAGCATCAGTGAGGCTCTGAGTTAGATCCCTGATGCGACAATAAATAAATAAACAGAAAGAAAAAAAAATTAAAAAGTTTGCAGAGCTCACAGAAAACGAAGTTTATAATCAGTGTGAATTTGTTCCTAAGAGTATTCTTTGTCTCTTCTATCTTTGCTAAAGAAGAATTTTAACACCAGTCATCCGATAACATTTATATTAATAGGAAAAGGTGTGATTTTTACCTATTCCAGTTCACTGGTAAATGAAAAACGTGTCTGCCAAGAACCCAGGAGGGAATTTTGGATTTATTCTGTGAAAACCACTCTGACAGTTTATTCCTTCATTCTCTACAGAGGTTTGCAGCACATCTGAATTTGAAGGATGGGAAAAAAAAAAAAAAAGAACCTCAGAATGTTAAGCTATATTTGCAAAATATGATTCCTACAGATGTCAAAAGTACTGTCTCTCTAATTTTACCTTCATTATGCAATGCCTTCAGGCTCAGACTCTGTAACTTTTCTATGAAGCACTTAATCTCTACTCAGGCCCCTTAGGAAGATGTAATAGCAATCAGTAAATAACAGTGCAGAAGCTGTTGATTACTATTGAATAAACTAAAATGCTTTCCATACGTTGCAAACTAAAAATGGATCACTCTCATCACTTCTTTTTTTAATGACATTTTAAAGTCTAAGGGCCTTATTAATCAATGCATTATATGATGTTTTCCAAAGATGTGCATGTACATTGCTTAGAAAACAGAAGAGAGACAGATATAATAAGACTCTTCTGAGGAAATTGAATTAAATCAGTATTCATCAACATTAGGCATTTGATAGAGGACAAGAAAATTGAAAGATGCTAAAAAGAGAGATAATAGAAAGTAGGAAAGGACATATAAAAGCAAATAATTATTGAGCAAAAATGAAAGAACATGTGATGATTGTTTTCTTAATTTCTTTTATCAGTATTTTGCCTTTTAACATTTAGAAAATAAACCAGAATGGTGAAAAACTATTTTCCAGACCAGGTAAAGAATGGTAGTTAAGACTGAGTGTTGAAACATCTCTAGCTGACTTCAGAAAAGCCTTGACATATTATCAATTTCATGACATTTTAAATAAAACAATGATATTTAGCTGTTATTTGGAAATAAACACTAATTTTTCACTTTTAATTCATATTCCATATGGCTTCATTAAAATGTTTGTTGTATTTATAGAAAATTTTGAAAGATGATTTTAGTATTTTGGGTGAAAATTGAGAGATGAATATTTGAAAGATTTTCTATGCAATGTTTACATTTATAAATGGTTTTATATAGGACTAATGGGCAAAAATTAAATGACACATAGTTAAATTAGGAAACTCAAAAAATTTTGAGATTTTTGTGCACTTATTCATCATTGCAACTGAGATGCTGGATGGTGTCCATCTGCATTACACTAGTTTGCTAGGGTTTCTGCAATAATACCACAAATGGGTGGCTTGAACAACAGACATGTGCTTTCCACAGTTCTGGAGGCTGGAAGTGAGAAGATGGGGCAAAGGACAGATAGTCCAGGTAGTTAATGAATTATTGGGTCAGGGAGATAAAGGCTAATTCAAAGAAAAGTCAATGAAATGCCAACACCTCCAGGGCACTTCTCCCTCCTCTCAACCAGTTACCAAGGTTACCTACACCTCCAGGGTATTGCTGCTACCAGCACAAGGAGTTGTTAATAAGCACCCCTGGGCAGCTGTTTTCCTGTGTTTTCCTCAGGTAGGCAAGATAAAGAAGCTGAGGGGGCTTGAGAAAAAAGAAACCTAAAATCTATAAAGTGGCAAGACACACTCATTCCCATCAGCACCAACTCTGGCTCCCCAGCTCCTCTCCAGAGGAATCTCTCTCTCTCTCTCTCTCTCTCTCTCTCTCTCTCTCTCTCTCTCTCTCTTATTATAAAAATTACTTACTACTTTTGCCCTGGTGTTTCTCTGGAGTTTAATTTTTAACATGGGGGAAGGAGGACCTGATCCTGATTTTCAAAACCAGTATCAGAAATCTATGCCCATTGTTTTGGCAGTTTTGGTTTCTTCTCAGATCTCTTCCCGTGGCTTATAGATGGCTACCTTCTATTTGAGTCTTCAGATGGTCCCTCTGAGTGTAAGACTGTGTCTTAATCTCCTCTTTATGTAAAACTATTGAAGTAGATTACACCCTTATCACTTAATTTTAGATGGATTATCTCCTTAAGGACATTACCCATAAGGTCACATTCTGGGGTATTGGAAATTAGTGCTTTGGCATATGAAATTGGGGAGTATAATTCAGCCCACAGTGACCTTCCAGGTCTCTTCTATATCTCTCCTTCTGAACCCTCCCAACACCCCTACTTCTCTTCCCAAGAATTCACTATTCTGTTATCTATGAATATAGATGAGTTTGTACTTTTAAGAAATTTATGTTCATAAATCATATTTACTCTTTTCTTCTGTCTGCTTTTACTAAACTTACTTATTATGGGGTTCATTCAACTTGTCACATCTATTAATGGTTATTAATTTTAATGTTTTTAATACTGTTTATTGTGTTTACTCAAATTTGGATTATTTTCATACTTGGATTGTCAGAATAAAGCTCCTATGGTATTTCCTATGTAGAATTTCTTCCCCAGTTCTGAGGATTGAACCTAGGGGTTCTGATAACATTAAGCTACGTACCTAGCCTGTTTTATTTTTTATTTTGGAACTGGCTCATTAAATTACACAGGATGACCTCAAACTTGTGATTCTCCTGCCTCAGCCTCTCAAGTAGCTGGGATTACAGGCACGCATCGTCACACCAAGCAATGTACACATTTTTCATGGACATATATTTTGCTTCCTCCTGGGTAAATATCTAAAAGTGGAATGGCTATGTCAAATAGTATATATGTTTAGCTAAACAAACATCAATGATGTTATATCATTGTGCATCCCCACCATTAGTATATGATAGTTCTAATTTTTCTACATCTTTATCAACACTTGATATAGTCTTTAATTTTAGATATTCTAATGAATGTATAGGACATCTTATTACCCTAATGCTACAATGATTTGTAGCATATATTCATTTGTATTTATATGTCCCATCTGATACCATTTTGTATTTTGCTTTGCAGATTATATTTTCAGATACTATATTTCTTTGTTGTGAGTTTTGTGAGTTTTGACTGTATTGTGAATGCACATCACATGTAGATATATATTTACAAATATTTTCCCCAGCATGTGACTGTTTTTTTTTTTATTTTTAAAAGATCTTTCCAAATAGTAGGAATATTAACTTTCAAGATGGTCAATTAAAAAGAAAAAATTCATTGGCATGTACATTAGGTGGCTTATCTAAGAAATCTTTTCCTAATCCAAGATCACAATATTTTGCTACTTTGTTTCTTCCAGTAGTTTTATAGATTTAGATTTAGGCTTATTTACAGGTCCATTTTTCACTTTGAGTTAATTTTTGCATATGACGTGAGATTTGAATTAAAGTTTTTTAGCATTTGATTGTCAATTGTTTCTTTAAACAAATCTTTACTTCTTATTCATTTTTATATCTTAAACCTAAGAAATTTTGATTCTTTTCATGTCTGGAAATTCAAACGTTATTTACTCACTTCTGAAATCTCTTTCAATTATAACAATATAAATTGAATGCTTCTCTTGAGATACTTCCATTAATTACTGGCAAGCTACCTCATCATTAATATTTAGTACAGTCATGTATCCCATGATAATGGGGAATGTTTTGAGAAATTCACTGTTAGGTGATTCTGTCAGTAGAGTGTACTCAAACCTAGATGTTACCATATACTTAGTCTACATAACAAAGCTTATTGCTCCAAGGCCACAAATATATACAGCATGCAATTCATCTGAACACTTAAGGCATTTCTAACATTTTCAGAAAGAATGGAAAATGTAATGTATAAAAGGGAGAGTGGGAAATATTATTTTCCATATTATAAATTTCTGAACAGAATTGAGGAATATTTAACAAAAAAGTTATGAAAATATACGATGGACTCAGTAGACAGATGTGAATTGAAGTGTTTTCTGTGAACTGACATGGAAATACATATGAATAAGGATTTAATTAATTAAAGTATAGGACAATAAGAAACACATAATAAAGTGCACTATGGAAATACTAAGTTTGAGGTACCTACATCCTAGGAGGGATAATGATATACCAATTTATTCTTCATGTCAAATCTAATTACAGTTTTGTGGTCTAAAGACACAAAAGAAAAATCCCTCTGTATATTTAGAAATCAAGAATGACACATTTGATTGATCAAATTGTGTTATACAGAGTACTGAAGCCAGAACTGACAGGCAGTTAGTGTAGAAATCAGGGAATCTGGTCAAATTGAGGAATGGAGTCTGGGAAGTTGGAGACGCCCCTGGGAGATTGGAATGTCAATGTCCCCAGAGTCCTTTGATCACCAAGGTTACCTGCATAACTGAAAATCTGCAGGCAGGGAGTTGCTAATTAATGCCTCCTGGTCCCCCACCTTAATCTCCATATGGCTCTTCCCCCTGCCATTCACACCTCACCTTTTTGCTGTGTCACCACCCCCATATGGGCAGGAAGGAGAGATAAGGGTCAAAGGAAGGGGCAGAACAAAAGAAGACCCTAACCTATAAAAGATGGAGGGTGCGCTCACTTCTCGGGAGATTCCAGAACATCAGCCATGGACCCCCTTCTCCCACTCGGGAGAAGTTTGTATTACTACTTTTAAATAAAGCCTGCTTAACATGCTTGCCTTGGCGTGCTTCTCTGGGGTTATACTTCAACACCGCAGGAAGCAGAACTTGTCACCGGTATGCTGCGGAATCAGTACCTTAGGTGGATGGTAATAAAAGTATCATGTATAAAAACCTGTGGGATTCTGCCAAAGTCAACCTTTGGTACAAAGGAAAAATCCTAAGGATAAATATTACAGCAAGAGAAAGTAAAAAAATTAGAATGCTAAGCATTCACATGAACAATTTAGAAATGTCTGAATAAATTGACCTTAAATTGGTAGAAGAAAGATAACGTGAAGACAAGAAATAAACGAACAAATCAAAATAAACAGAGAGAGCCAGAATTTTAAATTAAATACAGAACCTAAAACATGTATTTATGAAAAAAATTGGTCAAAATCAGCAATATGCATGTGTGTCTCTCTGTGCATGTGCATGTGTGTATACACATACACTACTGATTAATATATCATGTTAAATCGGGCTTAATACTTTATAAAAGTCTGGATTAATATTTAAAATTAGTCAATATAATTCTACAAAAATAGAATAAAATTAAAAATGTCATGATCCCAGATGACACAAAATGAAATGTAATTTGATCAATTTTTAAATCAGATGACAGTTATTAACAAATTATGATATACATATCTATCAAATATCTTCATTAAACATAGTTTTTACTAACAAAATATTGATATTACTATTCTAAATATGTTTGCCTTGGTCTTAGGAATGAGGCAAAGTTAACACTTTATTTTGGTGTAGTTTATATTCTACTTAATGCATTAAGGCAAGAAAAGAGAAAAATATCCTACTTGGAATATAAAAAATAAATAATTTACCCTTATGTGACACTTGCATTTTTAAAGCCAAAAGAATCTATAGAAAAACTATTAGAATCAATTTGTAAATACAATAAGAATTCTGTATATAAGTAAGACATAATAACCAATTGCATTTCTACATACCAACAACCATAATATAAAAATTAAAACAAATGATTAATACCAATCTTATTATAATCAAACATCATTAAATATCTAATAGTTTTTTAAACCATGAGTGTGTATAACAGCTAAAACTTTCTGGTGAATTACATATGCATTATTAAGAAAAAAATTCAGATTGCTTATTACTTAAATTTTAGCTAGACTACTTGTCAATAAAAACATTACAAACTTAGATTAAAATAACAAACATCATGCACAACCATAGAAATGAAAATTTGTACCTCATATGTGTATAATGAATCAAAATGAAGTCTGTAAAAATAAAAAAAAATTAAAAAAAAACAAACAGCAACAGCATAGCCACATCAGTGTTTATAACAGTGCAAGTCTCAATAGCCCAATTATGGAACCTGTCCAAGAGCTTGTCAATGGATGAATGCATTACAAAAATGTGATCCATATATATGTATACATATATAATGGAGTTTTATTCAGTCATTGAAATGAATACAATTATGACATTTGGATGGAACTGGAGAACATCATACCTAGTGAAATAATCCAGAGTCAGAAAATCAAGGGTCAAATGTTTTCTCTCACTTGAGGGGACCAAAAAAAGGAGTAGGAAGTTGGATATCATAAAGACAGAGGGAAGATCTGCAGAGTGGTAAGAGATTGAGGAAGATGGAGGAGGGATGGGTGAGGGGAGGCAATGCAGAATGAATTTGACAAAAGTATGCTGTGTTCATGTATAAGTACGCTACGTTCAATGCCACCTTTATCTATATCCATAAAGCAACCATTAAAAATACACAAATGAGTATACTGTAGAAGAGCAGAGTAGAAGACAGGGAATTGGGGAGGGAGGAGGGGAGGGAGAGCAGGGGCACTGGACATTTAAATGGAGTAAATTAAATCCCATGCATGTATGATTTTTTCAAAATGAACTCAACTATTACATGCAACTTTAACACACCAATGCAAATTAAAAAAACAAAGATTAAAAAGGAAAAAGAAAAGAAAAAAATGTCACAGCCTAAACCACACCTTTTAGACATTTATCAGGGTTTCCACTATTTGAGCAAACTCACTCTCAAGATTTGAGAAACAAGAATAAATACCACAGTAGTATCATTATGTCTTCTGCTGAATAACCCTGCTGCAGATGGTCCACCCTAACAGCCACTTGTAATTAGGATTTGTTTTCACTGAGGCACTCATGGCCTAAAATAGCAACAATAATAGTAATAATAATAACAACTCATGTATGACTTAAATTTTGACAAAACTGTTAGTCAACGAGAACACTACAAACAGTGCAATTAAAAAAAATACAAACACAGGAGCAAGAGCAGATTTACCTTTGCTGGTAGAAAAGTAGATGTGAGTATATTCATAATCACATTTTGACATATTGGAGATGCATATTAGAGAAATTTGTGGCAATATCAAGTAAGCAATTGTCAGGAGAAGAAGGGAGAAGGGTCATTTAGCAATTACAGTTTGTGACATCATGATGTTGTGATCGTTCAAACAAATCATCTAGATTTGAACAATATAAACAAGTATCCTTGAGATTTTTTTTTTTAAATAAAAGCTGAGCAATGTTGCAATCTGTCTCCAACTTTGATATCTCCCATAGTTCCAGACTTATAGTCTGATATTATTAATTGATTTTCCTTTGGGCTCCTCAAACTCTCCCTGTCTAAAATTCAGTTTACCAGGTCCACTCGCATCTTTCCCAAACCCGTATCTGCAGTACTTTCTACATATATTTGAGGCCTTGTCGTCTGTATAACTACTGAAATTACATGTGAGATTTATTTAATTTTTCTCTCCCTTTTTTTTGTCTTCTCTAACATCAAATAGTTGGTTAATTCAATGAAAACAGGATTAATTTTTGTTTTATTTGATTGAAGGGATGTTATTCTGAGGCATTTTATTTAAAACAGATTACTTCAAAAGAGCAAACCCTGCTAATTCCAAGAGACTTTTCCTTTATGCTTCCTAATGCTTTTTCATATTTAGGTCTTATACATACCTAGTACTTTTGCTTCATACCTTCAATTTCAAAATCATTTTACAAAATTATTTTTTGAAAGCTCTTCATCTGTCCTGCAGCAACCTCTATTGCCAGCGAAAAAATGTGTGTAAACCTTTCTTATGATTGCTTGAGGCTTGATTTAATTTGTGGAAAAAAATTTACCTCTAGTAAATTGTCATTTTTTTGTTTCTGCTTACTATTTTTGGTGGTTTTGGGGGTCATTTCAATGAAACGTTTTATTTTCTATGGTTCTCTTCCATAGGCTCTAGGATTAAGCTCAAGGACTTCTTAATTCATCCAGTAGGTATGATCACTTCATTTGGAAGATCTATTGAATATTTCACCCCTGTTTTGTAAGTTTTTAGTTCTCTCAAACATCTCTAAGAAATATTAGATAAGCCTGTTATCTTTTATATTACTTCATATGGGTAAGTTGCTTTTTCTTGCTTATTCTTGTTTTTGCAATGGGATAGTAACAGTATTTGCTAAATGTCACTTAATGAAAGCAATGTTTGATTTAGTTAGCATTACATATTTAAAGATAAAATCTTGAACAGATATTTTTAAAACATACATCTAAATCTTTATTTCATTGCCTTAGAATTAATTAATGAATTTACAGCGGCAATAAAATGTATAAATAAATAATGTGCAAGCATGTTTATAATATTTAAAGCAAAGTTAGTTAATAATTAGCAATTTACGAGAATTTTATCAAATATTTTATAAAGATATTTTAATTGAGGCACAGTGATGACATTTTATATCATTTGGATTTTTCACCATAATGTGGAAAAATGCTTAATAACTTCAATAGTTGAGAAGGAAAGAACTGCAAATTTTTATTTCCTGAGGCATGTGAGTTTAATCTCACTTAAGATTGAATTTCTTACTAATTTTTGTGATACTTACTGGAAATTATAATGAAGGGTTTATTCTATTCTTATTAAAATTAGAATAATCAATGTTTCTCTAAGGCTTTTGTTTCTGGCATGAGTTAAACTAATCATTAACCACACACTTGAAAAGAAATCAATACAAATGCTTGAATGTGATTTTTTAAGAATTATAGATGCATTTCCCCTTTGTCTAATTTAATGATATTCTGTTTTTGTAGAATTACACATAATTGGTCTATATAATAATATAAGTGAGTTAATTATAAGCACACATATGTGTATCCCTGCCTTCAGTGTCAATTTCTCTAAGTTACTTGAATGACCTCATTTATTAAATTCAAGGAAAATAAAAAGTCACATACTAAAAATCTTGCACATAATGAATGATTAATATGTTAGTATCAGATAAAAAGCTTTCAAGAGTATTAGTTTTACATGTTGGTGCATTAAAATGAGTGTCACAGCTCAGAGTAAGCTGCCACAATCTCTAAAAGATATCTCTCAGTCAGAAATGGAGATGAGACTCTGGTGTATCCATTTGTTAGATTTACTTTATAATAAGTTCCATCATGTGAGTTTCTGTATATCTTGCTCTACTTTATTTTAAATTCAGTTATTTTGAAATCACGTTTAATTCTCTTTTCCCTCTTCCTTGGAATTGCTGTTAACATGAAAGTTTTTTCTGGGCTGAGCTTTCCTTTGACCATCAGAAGTCTGTTTTGAATTTTCCCTTTGGCTACACCCATCTTCAAGGCCTGCCTCAAGTGCATAGAACTCAGCTATCAGCACTTGGAAGTGTTGACTCAACTCTTCTCACTGCATAGGAGGACACACGTGCTCTATCACTATAATTTGAGATTCCTGCTTCTCAGGGTAAAGACTGACCATCCTTTTAGGATGATGTCTCAACCAAATTACAAAGGAAAATGTTACTTTCTAAATGTTATCTTTCCTTTAATAATCTTATCTCCATTCTCTCACTGCTTTCTGATATCAAATCATATCAAAATTTCAACTCCTAAATTTTGTTTCATGAAGTGCAATAGTCTATCACTACCTCCTTCTCATTTGGTGTAATTAGATTTTATGTTTTACCCACTATGTGTTTCAATCTTCACCTGAAGGAAAGGAAGCTTTATAGGCAGAAAGAAATTGAAGTACAGACCTTCAATTTGGCAGGAACTACAAAACTAATTCAAATTGTTTGAATTTAGATTCATGGATTCATACAGCTCCTATCCATCACCATGCCAGATGTGTTAATATTCTATTGTGTTCATAAATAATTGTCAAACATTTATTGGTTAAAAGAACACAAATATTCTCATAATCCTATAGTTAAAATATCCAAGTTGACTCAGCTTGTTTTTCTGCTTCAAGTTTTTCAATGTGAAAATCAAGTGTTGACCAGTATAGCTTTTATTAGCAATTTTGAGAATTCACCTCCAAGTTCATTCAAATTGTTGGCAGAATCCAGATGCTTTTGATGGTAGGACTGAGATCACCAGGTCCTTGATGGATATTAATTGGTGACCACCCTAACCTCCTAGGTGATTCCCTGCATAAAAAGATCCTATACCATAGTGCTAGGGACAATATATTAAATTAGTCTCACATTTGGGATCTCTCTTACTTCTCCCATCCCATCTCTCTGACTGGCTCCTAGGTTTTCTCTTCCACTTTGAGTTACATGATTACATTAGATCCATTGGCTAATCTAGTATGATCTGACTATTGTAGGTCAGATGACTAGTAGCCTTGATTTTAAACACTACCTTCATTAATGATAGACTACATAAATGACAGATTATAATCTTAGATAGACATCTTTATAATTCTGCCCACTAGGCTAAACTGTGAGACTTTCCTCTTGTGCATTACAAGGGGCATTATTCTGAACCAAAACACAGCTACCCAGGAAAGACAAGAAATGGGACGGACTGTAGGACTGTGAAAGAAGCTTGAATATGCCTTAAGTAGACTGGCTCTAATAAGAGTACATTTTAGCTTAACCTATCAATCGTCATTTTTCAGAAAGCTAATAGTTAGTTCACCTGACACTATAAATGATATGTGAACCTCTACATTAAATGCTCCTTGATCCCAGCACCAGATCATACGTTTACATTTCACTTTCCTTCTCTGAATTCTGAGCACTACCGTTGTCCAAAATTTACGAAACACTTTCTTTGAAAATCACCCATTGCTTATTTTCAGTTGTCACTTGGGTTCAGTCCAGTCCCTAAAATCGGAATCAAGGCAGTTAGCTGTTTTCATTTTTCCTTTCCAATCTTTTTCCTGTCTTTATCACAGCACAGGGCATCATTCTTTTGTTTTTTTGTGTGAACTCTTTATATTCTATGACCTTCAAGTTTTAAAAATTTATATACTGATATCCTTCACAGAATCATCTCATTTACATTTTCCTTATTTACTGAAGTATACATATAAGATATGATTTGGTAATCTCAGATTTAGACCATACTCTCACACTCTATGTAAGTAAAAGAGTAAAGGAATTAAAATATATTTTAATCAATTCATGAGGACATAAAAATTATGCACATTATTTGGGTAATATGTTATATATTGATACATACATATTTATCTCCTCAGATTTTTATCATTTCTTTATACTAATAATTTTGAAAATACTTTCTTCTAGCTTTTTGAAAAGTAGGTACGCTGTTTTTATCCACGATTATCCTCATGTGAAATAGTGCACCAGAAGTTCTTGCTCCATCTAACCATAACTCAGTACCCACTAATCAAACTTTGCCCATCCCACCCCCACCCCTTCTTTCCCTGGCCTCTGGTAGCTGCAATTCTACTCTCAAGGTCTATGAAATCAATTTTATTAGATTACACATATGAGCAAGATCTTGTGGTACTTCTTATTCTGTGCCTCTTATTTCACTTAACACAATGATCTCCAGGAAATGTCAGGATTTCTTTATATTTCATAATCGAATACTGTTTCATTGTGTATGTGTACTGCATTTCATTAATCCATTTATCAGTTAATAATAAAATTGATTGCTTCAATTTCTTTTTTTGAGGGGAGGGTATTGGGGATTGAACCTAGGGGTACTTAACCACTGAGCGACATCCTCAGTCCTTTTTTGTATTTTATTTAGAGACAGAGTTGCTTAGGGCCTTCCTGATTTGCTGAAGCTGGACTTGAGCTCTGGATTCTCCTGTCTCAACCTCCTGAGGCCCTGGAATTAAAGCCTGTGCCACATACCAAGCCTCCCTTTCTTGACTGCTGGAAATAGTCCCCTAATGGCAAGTGTCTTTGGCATAGTGATTTCATTCTCCCTGGTTATATGCCCAGGAATGGTATAGTTCCATCATATGGTAGCATTTTAAAATTTTGAGGAGCCTACATATGTATTGTTTCCTATAATGACTGTACTAATTTACATTTCCACCAACCATGAACAAAGTTTCCCTTTTCTCCATTCCATGCCAGCACTTTTTGATAAGTTATTCTTACAGGAGTGAAGTGACATTTCATTGTGGGTGTGATTTGCATTTCCCTGATGATCAGTGATATTGATCATTTTTCATATACCTATTGGACATTTCTATGTCTTCTTTTGAGAAATGTAAAATCAGGTTATTTGGTATTTTACTAGTGAAGTTTTTGAGTACCATATATATTATTGTTATTGATCCCTGGCCAGAAATATTTTCTCCCATTCTCTATGTGCTGATTGTTTTCTTAGCTGTTCGGAAGCTTTTGTCTGTTTTTTTTTATTTATTTTTTATTTTTTTTTAATTTTATGGTCTGTGTTTGCAGAGACTTTTCCAAAAATATCCTTGTCTATTTCAATTTCATGAAATATTTCACTTGTTTTCTTCCAGTAATTTCATAACCTGGTCTCACATTTAAGTCTTTTGTCCATTTCAAGTTGATTTCTGTACTGGTGAGAAATAGGGGTCAAGGTTCATTCCTATACATGTGATGATCTCATTATACCTATATTTATTGAAAAGACTCTCCAGTCCATGCTCTTAGCATCTTTGCTAAGAATCAGTTGGCTGTACATGCATGGGTTTAATTCTAGGCCCTCTTTTCTGTTCCATTCATCCTCATTTATCTCTCTGCCTGGTTTTATGTCAATACTATGCATTCTTGATTACTACAAATTTGTATTATGTTTTGAAGTCAGGTAATTAATGTCTCCTGCTTTGTTCTTTTTGCTCAAGATTGGTTTTGCTATTCAGGGATTCTTGTGATTCCATATAAATTTTAGATTTGTTTTCCCTAGTTCTGTGAAGAGTGTCAATGGTATTTTGATGGGGACTGCAATTAATTTATAAATTGCTTTGGGAAGTATGAATATTTTAGCAATATTTATTCTTCCAATCCAAGGATGTTGGATGTTTTTCCACTTGTTTGTGTCTGGTTCAATTTCTTTCATTAATGTCCTATAATTTTATTGCAGAAATCTTTGACCTCACTCACTAAATTTATTCTTAGGTGTTTTATTTTTGTAGCTGTTATCAATGGAATTGCTTTCTTCACTTCTATATCAGATAATTTACTTTTTGGTGAATACATTTTTTTCAATTTTTTAAATTTGTTCTAATTAGCCGTACATGGCAGTAGAATGCATTTATACATTTTGATAGATCATGCATCCATTTATATAAATGTAAATTCTCATTTTTCTGATTGTACATGTTGTAGGATCACATGGTCATGCAGTCATATATGTACATGAAGTAATAATGTCCATTTCACTCTACTATCCTTCCTACCCCCATCCCTTCGATTCACTCCTTTCTACTTAATATAAAGAAACTTTATTCTTCCCTTTCCTCCCACCCCTGCCTTATTGTGAATTAACTTCTGCATATCAGAGAAAACATTTGACCTTTGGTTGTTGAATACATTTTTAAAATTTTGATCAACATAGATGTATTTTGAGTGGAAATAAACAAAACTAAAGAGGAAAATGCTAGATCTATATGGAAAAGCAAAACTACATTAATCCAGAGAATCTAACTTCTTAAATCTATTGTTAAGTGTTGCATAACTCATAATGAAGATATAATTTTAGACATTTTCATATAAGGAAAGTGTGTTTCTATGCATCTCCTTTAAAATTAAGAATGAAAAGTAGTATGACTACAATTCTTAGTGCTCAAGAGATATGCACACCACCTTTTTCAAAGTCTAATCCCAAAGTCTATACAAATGAGACAAATGGGATATCTGAGCCAAGTATAATTTGCAGAGTTAGATGACTAAAGGGGATAACAAATTAATAAAAAACAATTGATTAAATAAAATTTATTTTCCCATCATTTCTGAAACTTTTTCAGCATTCAGTTGCACATGGATTATTAAGCTCAGAACCTTAGTTCTCCAAATCTCCTAGTTAGAACTTCCCCTCAGTTCCTTACTACGTAGACATTGTTCACCTTACATCTCCCAAGAAGGTAATAACAAGAGTCTGATAACAAAGCAGAAGTCACAATCTGTAAACTAATCACAGAAGTGACATCCTGTCAACTTTACTAGATTTTATTGATTACCAGTAATTAAATTCATCTTATGTTCCAGGGGAAGAGTGAATGAACACAAGGGAACATTGATCCCTGGGGACCATATTAGAAATCTATTTGACACAGTGGTATTGAAGAAGAAAGTGGAAAACCCAGTATCGAAGAATGGTCTAGAATTTGCAAAGGAGACAAGCCTTATTTACAAACATGCTTACTATTGGTTTTTATTGTGTTTGAATAAATTTTTATATGAGAAAATTAGAGCCACTTAATCAAGTGAAGATATTTGAAGGAGATGATTTTCTTCTAATTTAGCAAACTATGAATTTCTATTATTGAAAACTTGCTAAAACTTGTAGACTTTTCTCTCTGAAAGACACAATGATTTTTATTTAAATTCATTTTTCCAAATGGTTTCTATATTTATCCACTATTTCCCCACAGACAGAGTAATTGGAAAATGGACTATATCTGGGAGTGAAATAAGCTCAATTCAAAACAAGATATTAATACAATGTCATATAATAAAACAGCAGCATGGTCACATCTTTGCTGTCAATGCTGATGGTTTCAGGATTCAAAGCCTGCTTAAGGGTTTTTCTATATTTAGATAAATCATTTTAAATCCACAATTTTTAAATCTGGGTATTTGGTATGAAATAGAGAACAACTTTTGGTGATAGAATTGATTTATTCTGAGGAAGCCACAAAGGAAAATGTGCCAAGTAGTTCAGATAAATAAATTTAATAGGAAACAACTTTTATTTTAATTTCAGATAGAGTATTAAAGAATATCTTGCCCCAACATAAATAAAAAATCTCAACATAAATTAGTTAAGAATTTTAATTTTGTTTGAAACTTTCCATTCGGGGGCATATTTCAATTCAACATGTATTTTAAAATATGAGAGAAGTAATATTATAATGAATTTAAAATAAATCATTACTATTAAATACATACTTTATCATTAAATTTAATGAATATTTCATTATATTTTTAACCTTATGAAAGTATCAATTTAAGTTGGCAATTAGATTTTTATGGATAAATATCTATTTTTCCTTTAAAATACTATTTCTTATAAATCATTCTATAAGTAGCACCCTAAAAACAATCAGATGTTGCTGATTACAAGAAAAATCAACTAAAGATTAACATTTCACATGAATATATATATTTGTACATATATATACAAATCAAAACATCATATTAGCAAACCAAATCTAAAAATGGTTAAAGACAATTATACACAATTACCCAATAGAAGTTTTTCCAAGTATATAAAGATGGTTCAACATTCAAAAATCTTTACATCATCAGTCTAAGGAAGCAAAATAATTTTATTATATGAATGAAGTCAGAAAATTAATTGACAAAACTTTTTAGCAAACTTGTAATAGAGGGGAACAACCACAACCTGATAAAGAACATTTACAACCTTTACAGCTGACATCACACTTAATGATAGAAAGTTCCTGTTTTCTCACCAAGAATGAGATCAGACAAGGTTGTTCTCTCTCATTATTCCCATTTACATCAATCTAGAAGTCCTAGCTAATGCAATCAAAGAAGAAAAGGAAAAAGGGCATGAAGATTAATTTTTGTTGTCAACTTGACAGAATTAAGAGTTTCTCAAGTACTTTATAGAACATCATTCTAAGCATGAATTTAAGGGTCTTTCTTGGAGACACTGGTACTAGGATTAATGGAATTTGTGAGTAAGATCCATGTTCACCCAATATGAATATGCACAATTCAATCAGATGAGGACCTGGGTAGGAAAAAAAAATACAGAAAAAAAATGAACACTTTCTCTTTCTTTTGCAGCTGGGACATCAGAATTTCAGGTTCTCTGGTATTTGGATACCTGGATTCTATGAGCTACTGTCCAGGCTTTCAGATTTGTGTTCTTAGACTAAGAGTTACATTACCACTTTCCTGGTTCTGAGAAATTTGGACTTGGATTGGTGCTATCAGCTTCCTTGGTTCTCCAGCTTCTAGGTGTCTTATTTTATAATCTGATTGCCTCTAAAATTATATAATTAAAATCCCCTAATAAATCTTATCTCATCTATCTATCTGTATTTATCTTTCACATTGGTTCTATCTTTCTGGAGAATCCTGGCTAATATCATGTGCATATTGGGATGGGAAAATAAAACTCTGTATGCTGATCTCATGAATTTCTATGAGGAAAAATACATGAAATTAACAATAAATTTCTAGAAGTGAGTTAAATTAGCATTTCTTTATAATGTTAATATGAAAACAAATTTGTTTCCTTTCTACTCAAAGAAGCAATTTAAATTCAAAATTAAGAATATAATACTGTTTATATTATTGCAAAAATGAACTATCTGTATAAGTCTAATAAAATATGTATAAGACCTATATAAGGAAAATGACAAAACTGATCAATGAATTCCAAAAAATATGTAAATTGAGAGATATGCCATGTCCATGAATAGAACAATGCAACATTATCAGATGCTAATTCTTCTCAACTTGATCTTATAGAGTTACTAGAATCCCATTCAAAATTTCACTAAGGTATGTTATGAATAATGAAAAATTAATTCTAAAATTTATGTAGAAATTCACCAGACTGAATAGTCATATGATATTGAAGAAGAAAATAGTGGAGGTATCATATTGGCTGAAATCAAGGTTCAAAATGCAGCAACAATAATCAAGACAATATGGTGTTGTCAAAAGAACAAATAGATCACTAAGCAAAATGGGGATCCTAGAAATACATGCACACAAGCATAGTCCTCAGATCTTAGACAAAGGAGCAAAGTCTATTCAATACAGAATACACAGTCTTTTCAATGATTGCTACAGAAACACATGGACATCTACATGCATAAATATTAATCTCCATATAGACCTTAAATCTTTCACAAAAAATTAACTCAATATAGATTATAGACATTTGTAAAATTCAAAACTGTAAGAAAACATACAGGAGAAATCTAGGTGACCTTTGGTTTGATGATGACTTTTTAGATGCAAGAGCACAAACACGATCCCTGAAAAAAATTAACAAATTAAAAAAAGATTATTTTGAAGAACAGAATACTAGAACGCCAGAAGAGAAAACTTTCCAAAAGTCAATTTGTTTTATATTTTCTATTGAAAAGTGAAAGATAAAATGCCTTATTTTGTGACAATGTTTTTCATGTTTTAACTTTGAGTAATATATTTATAAAATTGGGGAAAATTAATATTTAGGAAATAAAACTAAAGAAAAATTCAAAGTGAGCTGATATTCAACTCTGTGTATTCATTCTTTGGTAAAGTTGTATGAAATATCACTAGGACTTTCACTAGCCTCAGATATCAATTATATATGAAAATATGATTACATCATTCTTGAATAAAAGAAAATTAAATTGAATAAAAGAGAAAAAATCAAAGTATCACAAGAGGCATTTTCTTAGTTGTAAAAAGACACAAATGATATAACCAAATGAATCATGATCATGATGCTACCAGGAATTTTCATTCAGGAAAAGCATAGCTTGGTACCATGCCATATTTACAAAAGATTATAATGGTTCAGTTTTAAACTAAAATTCTGTCATCAATGAATTAATCCTTCATGTAAAATTACCAATTTATCAGAGAATTTTCCAAAAAAAAAGCATCATAATTACTGTTTTCATCACCTTCCCACTTCCTCCTCATCATCATCATGGATGAAATATTTCAGGTTTTCTGTTAACTGAATTACTTGAATGTAGTTGACTTATAATTTATAACGGAAATTTATAATTATAATTATAATTTATAATGGAAATCTCACCTTTGGGAGTAAGTTACCTTCCAAACTAGTTCTCAATATGACTATATTTAATTTTCTTTTGTAGCCACTAGCTTTAATTACAATAGCAACATATACAGTTAAAACTTGTGGGTTATAAGGAGTATTAAGTCCCAATTTCCAAAGTAAAGTGTTGAGGGAGCGAGAACAATGAGAAAGTCTGTATTTAGGAGGAAGTTAGGTAAAATCCATCGATATGGTTCATACATATTTCCAGCTGAGAGGGCTAATGAGATTAAAAGGAGCTCGACATGCTTAATTTCCTTAAATCCTTTCATCTCAACATTCCTTTCAGATTCGCTCTGTGGACTCACATCTATGACTTAATATAATCTAAAGTGAATCAAAGCAAATCATTTGAGAAATAAAGAAAAGGACCAATAAAAAATTAATTCCTAAAACAAAACAAAACAAAAGAAGAGAATACAAAGTGGTGGATATTTAGACGCTTCTCATTGTACAGACATGAGTCCACTGTTCCCCGAGGCAAAGCTAGAGGCGAAATTCAATAGAGGAAGGTAATTTTTAAAAACATCAATGTTTTGAACTATTGTCTGAATAGTGGGAGAAGAGTAATATGAAGCCCTGGAACATGGGGTAGAAATCGGGAGAAAAAATTGCTACCAGGCAGATAGAGGGATACTGTGTACAAACTTTAGAATTTCAAATACATTTTTTCATGATTCACAGTAAAACTGTAAATAAAAATACCTTTATTTTTATCATTTTCATGCATCTATTACCGGTGAAAAGATCCATTTTTAAAGAAATTTTCGCTGACTTTTGTACTCTTCCTTCTTAAAAGAGACAAACCATTGTCAGTTATCATTTCCTCATCATATAGCCTCCTTATTCTATTTCCAAATGTGTTTGTGTGTTTCGCTGTATGTGCACCACCAAATGTATAATTGCACTAGGATTATAACACAGGGCATTTCAATTAAAGTGTTCATTCAAGCTAGACTATTGATTTATGAGCCTCAATAGGTCACCTGCTTTATTTACTGAGCAATATATAACATGAACCACAGCTGTCATAATCCATTATAGAGAAAGACCAAAATAAATCACACTGTTCTGCAGAAATCCTGTCAGTAAACCTAATGAAAATCAGGAGGAAAATATTTGAATTTCTTTTCTAATCTTTTTTTTTAAGCCCCCTTCCCTTATTTTGGATTAGTTTACAAAGGGGAATGAAAGGAAGCAAGGAGGGATTGGATAGGAAAAGACAGTGGAATAAATCTGACATAACAGTCCTATGAATATACCACAGTGAACCTCACCATCATACAGATGCACAAGACATTCATATGTGTTTTATATATATATATATATATACATATATACATATGTGTATATATATATATATATATACATACACTCACAACTGTAAGTAAATAGCAGGAAGATCAATAGAGTAGAAGGAAGGGAACAGGGGGTGGAAGGAAGGGAGAAGAAAATACTAGGGACTGAATTAGAACAAATTATATTCCATACTAAAAAGAATCAATAAAAATATTAGAATTTTTCCATTTCTTCTCTATACTTCTTCTTTCTTCTTTTCACATGAAATTGGCATTTGTTGCAGGAGGAGGTATTAGAGATTTGATGAAGATTGATTACTGTATCTGCCATTTTACGAAACTATTGTAGAAGTGACTTTGCAGCTTTGAAGGAGAAATAGCTTTTATCACCAAGACACAAATTATTTATTACTTGAGGTTTTCTGAATCAATTCAAATGGACAACTGTTTGCCCATTGAAATTTAATTGCTTGGTAGTTACTGTGAAAATCCCAGTCCTTTGGTTCCTGCAGTGTTATTCCTAAGATCCTCATGTGCCTTCCAGCTGCTGAAAATTTTGGCTCTGTCTCTTGGGCCCTGACTTCCTTTCCTTTGCAACCACAAAGGAACAGGTTATCTTTCTGAAGAGTTTTCTCAGCAATAATGTTACCCTACTAAAGAAAACTAATCCAGATACAAGTAAGCAAATTTCTTGTGAAAAAAATAAGTCCTCTTTCCATGAGGATGAGGCGCTATCTGGCAAATGTTAACAGATATTTATCTCTTCTGAACTTTGCCGTAAGCAAAAGCAGGAGAAAATACTATTAGAAGGAAGAGATTAAAACACATAGTTCTATAGATGCTCTTCAAATAATCTGGCCTCTGGTAATGACTTTTAGGAGTTAGTTGTCACTGCCCCATCTGTCCCTTGGTATTTGACAGAACCCGTTTTGTGTTGATATTGGAAATTTCACATTCAAAGAAAATTTAAGATCGAGTTGACTCTTTGGTAAAAATAGCCAAAAGTAGATTGGATGTGAGGTTCCAATTTATGGTTCAACAGCTGTGAGGCATGATCTCAGGACACAGGACTATCCTTAAACCAGTAAGAAGGTGGAATTCACCCAAGGTGCTGGCTTTGCTATATAAATATTTCCCTCAGTTGTGAAAAGATAATCTTCTGCATAAAGATTTCTAAAACTTAAAAGTTCAAAAAGAAAGGAGTTCAAAATTCACTTAAGCATGAGCGGAACTTTGTGCTTTTTTGTCAATTTCTTTTGAAATGTAAACCAAACATCTCAGTAATGTAGAAGCCTACCTGTCTTAGCATTTTAATGATTTACCTTTGAGAAATACCCATTGCTCTTTTACCCCTAGAGCATGTTCATTAGTGTGGCTTATAGCAGTCTTTTTTTTTTTAATTTATTTATTTATTTTTT
>JAJEJO010002450.1:169571-195051 GCA_020662805.1 Glaucomys volans
CTTCTTGTAATTGATTTTCCATCTCATTCATCATATTAGGGAAATTTTCTGATAATATTTCCTTGAATGGATTATTCATACCCTTGGTTTGTATCTCTGCGCCTTCCTCAATCCTGATTACTCTTAAATTTGGTCTTTTCATAATGTCCCATATTTCTTGGAGGGTTCGTTCATGATTCCCAACCATCTTCTCTGTTTGTTTGATTTTGTTTTCAAGATCAAATATTTTGTCTTCATTGTCTGAGGTTCTGTCTTCCAAGTGATCTATTCTGTTAATTATGCTTTCTATTGCGTTTTTAATGTGGTTTATTGTTTCCTTCATTTCCTTTTTTCCTTCAAGAATTTCTGTTTGTTTTTTTCTCAGAATTTCTATCTCTTTATTGAAGTGATTTTTTGCTTCCTGCAATTGTTCTATTAGCTGATTATTCATAGCCTGAATCTGCTCTTGTCACATCATTCTCTTCTCGGATCACTTTAATTATGAACATTCTGAACTCCCTTTCTGTCATTCCTTCCAACATGCTGTCTTTGGGTTCTCTTGATATATCATCTAGGTTTTATTGGGACACTTTCTTCCCGTGTTTTCTCATGGTGCTCGTGTATCTTCCCCTCTGTTGCTTGAGGGGTGCTTGATCAAGCAGTGACCCAAGAAAGGTGCTGTCCCACTACCTCCAGGTAGGGAATGATCAATGCTTCTGGCAGAGGCAACCTAGTGTTGATAGACAATTAGATACAGCAAGGTGGTAGACTCCGGGCCTGGGTGTGGGCCTGGGCACTAGATCAAGTTGGGTTGGTGTCACAGTACTGTGTTCAGTGATGGTGACACTGGGTTTGAGAGCCCAGGCTGACATGAACTCCTCGCTGGGGGTTCATGCGGTGGCAGGTGGTTGCTCTCTCCTGGGGACACTGTAAGCTGGCGCCAAAGTCCCAACTTCCTGCTGGAGTCAGTGATCCCAGAGGCTCCCGGCCGGATCTCTTCAGATGGTGCTGGAGTCCCCAGGAAGCTGGAGATGGGCCCTCTCTGCCAGGGAAGCTGCCAAAATGGCATGGAGGAGTTCCAACTCCCCGCCAGAGTCAGCGATCCCAGAGGCTCCCGGCCAGACCTCTCCAGAAGTCGCAGCGAGGCCCCAGGTAGCCTGAGATGCTTGGTCTCCACCTGGGAGGTTGCTGGCTGGTGCCGGAGCATGGCCAGTGACTTCATAGCCGCTGCTGGGGACCCGCACTCACTTGCTTGGCTGGCGCAGACCCAGGTCAGTGGCTCTGAAGCAGCTGCAGGGTCCGGTGCTCCCAGGTGGTAGCTGCCCGCGGTGGGGCTGAGCCCAGCCCGGCTGAGTTGGTTCTGGAGCGGCAACTGGGGACCCCTTATATATGCTTTGAATATAAAATCTCGTTGAGAGCCATATTCCTGCTGTTTGAATCCCGAGCAAGTAGGAATCCACAGAGCAAGTAGGAATACAGCCTTCCTCTAGCCCGCCATCTTGAATCTCCCCTGTAGCAGTCTTAATACAGGAAACTTATGATTATTTTTCAACAGTCTTGGTGGGCTGATTTGCTATTATTACAATTCCACAGAGAAATGTAACTTAAGAAAATTTAGAAACTTTCTAATGATTTGGGGATGTAGATGTGTGTGTGTGTGTGTGTGTGTGTGTGTGTGTGAAAATACAAGCATGTGGATAGATAGATACATAAATTTTGTCAATACAAAAATATTCCCTGGAGTTCTCAATCACATCATTGGAAGTCAGTGATGTACTCAATCTCAGCACAGGTGGGGAATGAAATAAAAATTGCCAATCCTTTAAAATAGTCAGGTTGCCCATCTAGTCTTTACAGAAAGCAATACTCTTTCTGAGAAAGAATTTGTCTAAATCCAAAGTTTACTTTTATAGTTCTTAACTTTGATCATGAACTACCTGGTTTTGATAACAGTAATACTCTAAGTAGATTAATTTTTTCATCATAAATCAGGGAAGATTTTTACATGAATAATCCACTATTTTTTTTTCTGTTATTGATTTATGTTCCACCAAGAATAAGTTGACTAACATTTTTATTTTTTGATGTCAGAGAGAGATCATTCCACCAAATTAACAATCTCTGGAATTATCATAAATAAGTGAATGATGAATGTTAAAAGGAAAATGTATACTGCTCCATACATACAAGAATTCCTTATACAATCTATTTTTGGTACAACTGCACATGTCCATTTAAAGAAGTTTTAATCAAAATAGATAGTATCAGCTGAATTCATTACAACATCAGACATGTATGTCTTCATTCAGTGCTCTGTGCAAATTTATAAGAGAATATAAATTTTTTCAATTTTAAGTGTTGATCATGGTTTTGATTTGCACATAAATATGTTCTAATAATATCTATATATTTTGAAAGGAATTAAAATATGCTTGATATGCCTTATAGGGTGATTGAACCTTTTCTTGCTCTCATTTTTTATTGTAATTATTAAAATATAAATATCTAGAGATATAATTTTCAATACATAGCATAAGAAAAATATGAAATATACATGAAAGTCAAGAAACACTACAACCAAATTAATGTTTGTAATACTATATAAAAATCTTGTTTATTCAGTTTTTAACAGACTTATTGAAATACTATTCCTGTATCTGCAATTCACAGTATTAAAATATACCGCGCAAGAGTTTTTGTGTAATTAGATGAACTCAACCATCACTAGAGTCAACTGCAAAAATAATTAAAAAATTTTTGGTCACCTCAAAAAGAAACCTCCTACCATTTAGGTGTCACTTCTTTTGACCTCCAGTTCCCACAGTTCTAAGCAATGTCTTATCTACTTTATGTCATTATACATTTGCCTCTTCTGGACATTTCATATGGATGAAATCCTAATCTTTTTTCTTCTGTGACTGAATTTTTTCACTTATTTTTTTTCCTAAGGTCTGTGTGTGCTTTATCTTATATTATTACTTCATTCTAGTGAACAAATATTATTCTATTGAATAGGCAGACCATACTTTGTTTATCAATTAATTATTAATGGACATTTGAGTTATTTTCATCTTGTGGCTATTATGAATATTCCACTATTAACGTTTGTGTGCAAGGTTTTAATGTATTGCTGTGTTATAATGACAGTATATTTAACCCATTTGAATAACTGCCAGAATGTCTTCCAAAGTGTCTACCATTTTTACTCCCACCGGCAGCATATAAGGGTACTGCTTTCTCCAAGTCCTCCCTCAAATGTGTTAATGTCATTTGTTTTTGGTTTATAGATTATATAGTTTGCTTTTTTGTTTTGTTTATAGTTGTAGTATGTTGCATTACATTGTTGCTCTGATTTGCATACACTTGATGACTGACTAATGCTCAGCAACATCTTTTCAAGTGCTTCTGTGCTTCCAGACCATTCAAACAGCTTTTTTAAAGAAATGAGTATTCAGATTTTTTTGTCCATTTAAAAAATTTTGTGCTGTTTTTTCATTATTGAGTTCTAAGAGACATATATGTTTGTCTGTATGTGTGTACATGCACAAATACACACATATAAAGTATTTTAGATACAAGCTCTTTATCAATTACATATTTTACAAATATTTCCTCCAATTCTGTCAGTTATCTTTTCAATTTCTTGATGGCATTCTATGAAATATAAAAGATTTTAATTTTGTTTAAGTACAAAATATCTATTATTTTTACTTTTGTTGCTCATAGTTTTGGTGTCCTAAGAATATTTTGCCAAATCTAAAGTCATGAAGATTTAGATCTATGCTTTCTTCTAAAGATTGTTTTCCCACATAAATACAGGTATCTCATACTTGACAAAGGAGCCAAAAACATACAATGGAGTAAAGATAGCCACTTCAACAAATGGTGCTGGGAAAACTGGAAATCCATATGCAGCAAAATGAAACTAAACCCATATCTCTCACCCTGTACAAAACTCAACTCAAAGTGGATCAAGGACCTAGGAATTAGACCAGAGACTCTGCACCTAATAGAAGAGAAAATAGGTCCAAATCTTCATCACGTTGGCCTAGAACCAGATTTCCTTAACATGACTCCCAAAGCGCAAGAAATAAAAGCAGGAATCAATGATTGGGATAGAGTCAAACTAAAAAGCTTTTTCTCAGCAAAGGAAACAATCAGCAATGTGAAGAGAGAGCCTTCAGAGTGGGAGAAAATCTTTGCTACACACACTTCAGACAGAGCTCTAATCTCCAGAATCTACAAAGTACTCAAAAATCTTTACACTAAGAACACTAATAACCCAATCAATAATTGGGTCCAGGAAATGAACAGACACTTTACAGAGGAAGATCTACAAGCAATCAACAGATTCATGAAAAAATGTTCAACATCCCTTGTTATAAGAGAAATGCAAATCAAAACCACCTTAAGATTTCATCTTACCCCAATTAGAATGTCTTTTATTAAGAACACAGGCAACAACAGATGTTGGTGAGGATGTGGGGAAAAGGGTACACTCATACATTGCTGGTGGGAGTGCAAGTTGGTGCAGCCACTCTGGAAAGCAATGTGGAGATTCCTTAGAAAACTTGGAATGGATCCACCATTTGACCCAGCTATCCCACTCCTTGGCCTATACTCAAAGGACTTAAAATCAGATTGCTACAGTGATGCAGCCACATCAATATTCATAGCTGCTCAATTCACAATAGCTAGATTATGGAATCAACCTAGATGCCCTTCAGTAGATGAATGGATAAAGAAACTGTGGTATATATACACAATGGAATATTACTCAGCCATAAAGAAGATTAAAATTATGGCATTTGTAGGTAAATGGATGATGTTGGAGACTGTTATGCTAAGTGAAATCAGCCAATCCCCAAAATCCAAAGGCCAAATGGTCTCTCTGATAAGTGAATGATGATGAATTATGCAGGGCGGGGAAGGGTTGCTAGAATGGAGGAAGGATGGATAGCATAGAGGGAAGGGAGGGATGGGGTCGGGGTGGGAGTATAAGAATAATAACAGAATGTGTGACAGACATCATTGCCCTGTGTACATGCATGAACGCACAGATGGTGTGACTCTACTTTGTGTACAACCAGAGAAACTATAGCTGTACTCCATTTGTGTTCAATGAATCAATAAGTAAAATAAATAAATAAATAAATAAATAAATAAATAAAGATATTGTTTTCACATAAAGAAATGATAAATGTTCGAAGAGCCAGACTTGTTGAATCAAACTTAAATACACAAAGAAATAGATACATACATATCTATGTGTATATAAAGATCTTATGGTATCCCACAAATGCACATATTTTGATATCTCTATGTAACGTTTAAAAACTAATTTATATTTCAATTAAATTTAAATTTTATTAAATGGTGTGGTGGAGTTTTTGTTCTTACCTTTAGGTCACTGGTTCATTTTGAGTTACTTCTTGTATATGATATGGGTTGAGATCAATTCACTATTTTCATGTGTCTGTGCAGTTGTCCCAGAAAAATTTGTTTCTTAAAACATTCTTTCTCAGTGCTTACTTAGCAAAAATAAGACCTTAGGTTTGATCTCTAGCACTGCAAAAACAGAACTATTCTTTCTCCTTTGAATTGTTTTGCATGCTTTTCTAAATCATTTGACCATAGATATACTGATCTATTTTGAGACTCTCAACTCTATAGTATTAATGTAAATATCTGTCCTTATGTGAGTATAACTCTGTGTTCATTACTATTATTGTGTCATAAATTTGGAAATCAAATTAGTAAGCTTTCCTTTTCTTTTTCAACAGTGCTTTGCCAATTTTGAGTCCCTTGTGATTTCATGTAAATTAGAAACAACTTGATAATTCTTAAAGCCAGCTGTAATTTTAATGGGGATTGTACTGATTCTACAGAGAAATTTTTGAAATACTGCTATTTTAACAATATTGACTATTGTGATCCATTATCCTAGAATGTATTTTCATTTATTTAGAGTTTTTTATATCAAGAATGTTTTGTCATTTGTGAAATAAATATTCTTTACTTTTAAAATCTCATTTATTTATAATTATTTTACTCTTCCAATGCTAGCAATTTTAAGTGGAATGCTTAATTTCATTTTGGATTGCTAATTTCAAATGTACTGAAGTACAACTAACTTTTCTACATTGATGTTGTATCCCATACTTGTTACATACATTTATTACTTCCAGTCATTTTTAGTAGATTCCTTATCCTTAGTATTTTCTCTGTGCCAGATAATGTTACATTTGAATAAAAATAGATTATTTCTTCCTTCCCAAAATGGATGACTTCTATTTCCTTTTCTTATTTAACTTCCATCTGAGGAACTACCTGTTCAATAACATATACAATAATATATAAAAATGAAAGACATGGACATCCTTGTCTTTTTCCTTTTCTAGGAGCGGATCTATCTTTGATCATCAATATGATTTTATGCATGAGGTTTTTTTTTTTTTTTTTTTTTTTGAGCGGGGGTTGGATTGGGGGAGACTTGGCCACTGAGCCACATCCCCATCCCTATTTTGTATTTTATTTAGAGACAGGGTCTCACTGAGTTGCTAAGGGCCTAGCTAAGTTGCTGAGGCTGGCTTTGAACTCGCAATCCTCCTGCCTCAGCCTTCCAAGTGCTGGGATTATAGGCATGCGCCACCGCACCCAGTGAGGTTTTGGTACATATCCTTTATGTGGTAGAGAGTTTTCTACTCTTAATTTTGGAGTGTTTTTTTGATCATGAATTGGGGATAGATATCTTCTGATCAATTTTATGTATTATTAAAAGAGTGTGTGTGTGTGTGTGTGTGTGCGTGTGTGTGTGTGTGTTTTCTACAGGCATTTTATACTAATTGTTTTTTTAAAGTTTAACCAATCTTACTTACTGGGAAAATTTTTCCTCCATCTTGGTGTATAATTATTTTTATATGTTGCTGAAATCACTTACCTAAATTTTGCTGGGAATTAGTTTTATTTTCTTACAATTATTTTTTGTATCAGTGTATAGTGGCTTCATGGTATAAGTAAGGAAATGTATTCTTGTAATTTTTGAAAAATTTTTTTAAAGAACTAGTGTTACTTTAATTGTTGGATTGAATTTACCCATGAAGTAATCTGGGCACTGTTAAGTTGTTTAGGTATTTTAAATTATCTATTAAATTTCTTTCTTTCTTTCTTTTTCTTTCAGGTACCAGGGATTGAATTCAGAGGCACTCAACCACTGAGCCATATCTCCAGCCATATTTTGTATTTTATCCAGAAACAGGGTCTCACTGAGTTGCTTAGTATTTTGCTTTTGCTGAGGCTGGTTTTAAACTCAGAATCTTCCTGTGTCAGCCTCTGGAGCCTCTGGAATTACAGGCGTGCAACACCAAGCCCTACTTACCTTTTAAATTTCTTCATTTGTTTTGAAAGTATTTAAAACTTCTTTCTGTCCTTGAGTGAGTTATCATATGTGTGTTTCTGGGAAATTGCCAGTTTTATCTATGGTGTCTAATTTATTGATATTCAATTGTGCCTGGTATTCTTTTATACTTCTTTATGATCCTCATGGATGTGTCTTTTTAATTATTTTATAATATGAATTTATACCGATATATATTAGCCATTTTCTATCTATACAAAGAGCATGTATATTTTAGATAATAACTGGGTAGAATATAATTTTAGATTCAAGAAATTATTTAAATTCAGGAATGATAGCTTACAACCTGTAACAACGCATCCCAAAATGATGGGGCCGACTGACCAGGGACTAAAATTTCTCATACTCTGATGCAAAATAAAACTTTCCTTTTTACATTTTGACTATCTCAGGACTTTATTACAGTGACAGACCATGGACTGATGGAAAAAGTTGATATTGAGAAATTTTGGACAGTTGATTTTAGGTGTCAGCTTGACTGGATTAATGGATCCTTAGAAACCTAGAAAAGCATTATATTGGGTGTGTCTCTGAGGGTCTTTTTCACAGAAGAGTCTGAATGGATTAGGTGGGAAAGAATGGCCCTCACTGAGGACAGATTCCCACACTGGGGGCCCATGGAGAGTGAATGAACTCTGGTTATTGGCTGATCCTGTGATGTAGGCAAAAGCCAAGCCTAGGAAAGATTCCTTGCCAAAAGGTGAGATGTGAACAGCCATGATACTCAACTCTAGCATCAACAGTTATCAGATGTTCCAGTACAATGTGTTTTCTGCATATAGCAGAATAGTCTGAAAATGCTGTTGTCCCTACTCGAGATCCTTTGTTGTTGCTGCTTGGGTTTTGGGAAGTGGTGCTAATGAGAGGCTCAACTACAGGGGAACTTAGAGAAAAAAAAAATAACAAGAAACAGACGAGGAGATGCTTCTGGGAGATGCACATATAAAATTTTGAAGTCTTGACAAAAGAAGAGGTGACTGTGTAACACAGCAAAATTTTGAGGTGACAGAAGAAGAAGTCACAGGTAAGGAGTGAATATCAGCATTGGGATATTAGTAACTGAGTGTATTCAGGGGGAATTCAGTCCTCAAAAGAGGACCCTTCATCTACAAATGCTTAGAGTAATGCTTACAACTTGAGGGTGACCCATTGAAAGACACCAACTTACTGAATTTTAGAATTTTATCTTTGAGACTTGCCCTTTGTTTCTGGACGAGGACACTGTAAATTAGATACCTGGGAGAAGTGGGAAAAGCAGCTGAGTGGTCATTATACCAGTGAGGGTCCAGATAAAATTCCTTTATCAACTTTTACCTTATGGTCATTAATTCTGGACTGTTTAGATCCCACCCAAGAGCAAACGTAAGGTTAAAATGCTCCATACAAGAGATTTTGCCTCTCAAGCTCCCTTGCTTCCCTTACTTCTTAGCTTTGGCCAGATCTCTGTATCTCCAAGGCTTGCATCTAAAATGTAAATTGCAGTTTGAGACAAAAAAAAAAAAATAGTGTAACTTTTAAGTTCAAGGCACTGTGGAACCAAATGGGTGGTAATCTTATCTGCACTCTACCATCCTCCTTTCTTAACAAGTTCCTCCCTAAACAATACAACTCACAGAGAAAAAAAGAAAATGATATCATATACACAAGTCTTCTCTACCTTCAAAGTCTTTACCTGAGAATTTCAAGGCTCTCACATTCTTTAAATATCTGGACTGACTCAATCTGACAACCATATTAGTCCCTCTCATTATTTCATACTTATTCTAGGTAGAGTGCTGAGGCCCCTATATGTCTGTCTGTTCGTTCCTCAGAAAACTGGTTGCCTACAAGTGTTCGAGGAATATAACCCATGCTATGGTGACCCTTGTCTTGCCACCATTTCTGGCCCTTGGGATTTAAATATATAAATATATGTATATACAAACCATTATTAAAGTAAGGTTTCCTAATTCCAGTCATAAGGACTTTATCAAACACCCATCCCTCCTTTTTGCCATAATTTCACCACCTTAGGATGGGAAATTTTTCCCCAATGGCTAGATTGTGCTAACTTAATTCCTGTAAGACATTTCCCTGTCTGAGCCATATGGCCTGGAGTGATCTCATAGATTTGATCCAGTGCATCCTCAAAATAAATTCCTGAGTCCTGGAGGGTTTGTTAGTAATAGCTTGGTGTTCAGAAGGATTTATGGCATCTAGCTTTTTGCTTTGGATTTTGTTAACTTTATTGGTCAATCTCTGAAAGTAGATTGGTACAACCAATAGTTGTACCAATCAGTAGTTGTACCACTAGCCCATGCTATGGTTTGCAGGTGCATGTTCAGTCTCCGTATGTATTATTAACAGGAAGTATTAATGTCATAAAAATGGACAGTGACATTATTTTGCACAGTATACTAATTGTAATCTCACAAATTGTATGACTAGATATAGCAAAGATCAAGATATTTTGGTTTTACACCAGCCTTCCCTTCTTATGTTTCCCATTAATATTACAGATGGCTGATATCAAAAAGACACTCTGATCTGATAAGATCTCCTGTATGCTCCTTTTTGGCCATGTCACTTTTTAAAAACTGCTTTTGTTTTTTACAATTTTATATTTTTGAGCTCATTGTTTTATGGTAAATTTACATTTTATCCTGGGCAACTTAATTAATATATTTTTCTGATCAGTCTTTTTTAATCCAACTATAGAGGTTTTTAACTACATCTTTGTTCAGAGATCAATTTTCAAGGGTTAGCTCTCAGATGCAGTGGGAAATCTCATATTACAAAATCTGAAGAAGGACATGGACATGGTGGTGTTGGGAATAAATCTGATGGCCATCAAGGACAAGAGGCCACCTTAACCTTTGATTTCAGTGTCCATCATGGTTGTTGAACTTTACACCCAACATTTCCAACTGTACAGGCCTGTCCTATATTTAAGTCATAATGCAAAATTCTGATAGGCTCTATTTTACTTTCTAACTAACAGGTTAAATCTAATACAGGCTTTAATAAACATCTGTAGCATTGCCTCCTACCTGTGGAGATCTACCTACAAATAGCTACAAGGTCTGTATTTTCTGTGTGTTTATGTATGTGTGCACACCTGTACATTGTATTGTTGAATCTACATATGTACTTGTGTCCATATATTATGTGTGTATCATCTTTTTTTTTTTTTTTTGCGGTGGTGGGGATTGAACCCAGGGCCTTGTGCTTGCGAGGCAGGCACTCTTCCCGCTGAGCTATATCCCCAGCCCTCATATATCATGTATGTGATATCAAAATTGACATGAAGATAAATGAGTACTCATGTATACAAATTTTTTTAAAAAAATGGATTCAAATAACTTTTAGTTTATGTCACTTAAAAACAGTTCAGTTTAAATTAGGTAAATAGGTGAGAGTAAAGATGTCTTTAAAATTATTAATACAAGTTTTTCTAGGTGGTCAGGCAATTAATAATTGCCTGTTGGATTCTGTAAAATGCCTAAAATGTAATTTCTATTGCTTCTAAGATTTTTCTTCAACAGGGAAGAGATGGCCAATACTGTTAGCTATACTTGTCTGACATCCTGTTTTTTGCAGTTAAAAATGAGTAAATTATATTCAACATTAATGGAATCAACCTTCATAAATGAGTTTGTTAAAGGAAACATCTGATTTATTTACAAAGTAAAAGTTCTAAAACATCAACTGCTAAATATAAGTACTCTTGACTTCTTAAATTCCATGAGTAATATATTTAAACATTAAATGCGTTTTTATAAATTGGCAAATTTAAAAAGTTTGAGATTGTTTTGTTTCTGTGTCTTTACTAAAAGCAAGGTTACTAAGAGTTAAGATTCTATTAAGTGTAATTCTACATAGTAATAATTCGAAAGTTTTTTGTTGGGTTTCAATTAAAGTACCACAAAAGAACAAAGAATTACATCTTATTAAAGTGGAGTAATTTGTCTCAATTAAAAAATTTCATAAGAATGGTTCCAAAATGTAAATTTAAAAAAGGGATCTACAATGATGAAAGAGATAGAAAAAGGTTCCAGGTATAAAATTCTATTTTACTATAGAATGTGAAAGAAAAAAAAATGTTTCTTGATGAGAAGTCTTTTATGTGGTAAAGTTAAAAGTTTTTAAATATCCAAGTAACTTACAGAAGTTTTGAGAAGGGTAAATTTCAAAAAGTTCGTGTGTAACTAAATTGTCTATATATAATTAACACAATTAATTAAATTTATTTAATGATTTTTCCTAAGGTCAAATATTAATGTAGTGATAGAAATGAAAGTTTAATCTTCTATGTGATAAAGAAAAAGGATCTTTTAAAACATTAATCTGCCCTTGTCCTAATTGCTTGTGTTAATCTGTGGCATTATAAACACTAACTGTTGTATTTACATTCCTGATACCTCCAACAATGTAATTAATATTCTTAAAGATTTGCATTCCAAAATAGAGGCCATGCCATCACCAGCCTTGTCATGGAAATAACTTCTTAGCTCTTATGCTTCCTGGTGAAAAAATTGCTGGTTTCTCTCATCAGCATGATTTTTATAGTTTGGACGTGAGTTGTCCCCCAAAAGTTCACATGTGAGACAATTCACAAAGGTTGTGAGAGTCTTAATCCAATCAGTGAATTAATTCCCTGACAGGGATTAACTAAGTGGTAACTGAAGTGGTAGGGTGTGACTGGAAGAAGTGGGAATTTGGGGCATGACTTCAGGGTCTATATTTGCATCTGGCAAGTGAAGTCCTCTCTCTATGCCTCCTGATCATCATGTGAGCTGTTTCCCTTTGCTACACTCTTCCACCATGTTGCCCTGCCTCATCTTGAGCCCTGAGGAATGGAACCTGCTGTCTATGGATTGAGACCTCTTAACCCGTGAACCCTCAAATAAACTTTTACTCCCCATACAATTGTGCTGGTTTGGTTCTTTAGTCACAGCAGCTAAATAGTTGACTAAAACAATGATATTCATTGACAAGTTCCAGATGCTGGAACATTTATTTTGTATTAATCTTATAGAAACACCTACCTCTCAAATGACTTTACAACCTGCTGTCTCTGAACCAGACTTTTATCATGGACCCCCTCAACTGACCAAAACATTTCTAAAAAGGAAACCCAAATTGCTTGCTCCACATCTGTACCCCCTCTTAGCCTGAAGCAGCCAGAGAGGTCATCAACCATTTCCCCTTAAAGCAGTAAGAGTTCCCTTAATCAGAGGGGGAATGAGACCACTATGAGGAGAGGTTGTAGATAATAAATTTGAAACAAAGTTAAATACTTTAGAAGCTACTATAATGGACTTGTTGACCAGATAAAAAGTCTTCGGGTCAGATAACCATTACCATGCCATATTGATTATCAGTTTATTTGTATAACACCTATTCCATACAATAACTCTCTATGGGACTGAAAAAAAAAGATAAAGATGCATCTACTAGGAATTTGGAATCATAACAATGTTAGTCTAGCCTTCTTGCAACTGCATCATTACATCAGAGCCATACAGAAAAGTCAGATTCCCATGTTATCTCTTGCCAGTTTTGCAGAAAAGTTGTTAAATGACCTAAATGGTTTCAATCCTTGGAATATGCTAAAACACTCTGCATGGTGTCTCATAGGGCCTGTTTCCTTATATTTAATTCTGTGTTGCTTTCTCACAGTCAGCTCCAAGCTCATCCCATCCCAGTTCCAACACCTCTGAGTAGACATACATCAATTGCAGTAAAAAAATTAAAAGTGGGAAGATGTAGAGAGCAAATAAGTCCCAATTCTTGGCTGATCCTGTGGAGTAGGCAAAAGAGACACCTGGGAAAGATTTCATGTCAAAAGATGAGGATGTGAACAGCCTTGATACTCAGATCTAATGCTAATAGTTATCATACATTCCAGTACAGTGTGTTTTCTGGGTACCTCAGGATAGTAGCAAGATGCTTCTAGCTCTGTAACTTTTAGTGCACAAAGAAATCTCTCCATAACTCACAAGCTTTGAACAAGTTATGGAGCTTCTGTAGTTTAACTTTCTGATTATTAGACCCTATATAATAAAATGCTAAGCCAGTTTTGGGTGACTGTTCCTCCATCAGAGGCCAGTATTCCACCTGGTCCCAGGTTTGCTTAAAATTGTCTCTATGAATCTCCCATCCTCCCTACTTGAGAGCCTCTGTTGTTGCTGCATGTGTCCCAGCAGGGGTCCACACTACTGGACAACAGAATTGACACTACTGGCCCCCTAACTTCAGAATGACAGTTATAACTTCAGCTTCCCTATTTATGAGATCTTTGCAATACGACTGAGCTACTGGCTTGTCAACATCTCCATCTTGTTGATGACCTGTCAAAGGACTTCCCAGATTCCAAAATCACATGAGCAAATTCCCCCTATTTAATCCCCTTTCTTGTATTTATATACAAATCTTATTGATTCCTTTTCTCTAGAGAATCCTAATACAGATGTGTCCTAAAAAATAGTCTTTTTTAGAATAACAATTCAAATGGATGCCAATATGATAAAGTGATCCAATTGATCCAGAGAGGGGGACAGGGAAGGGAGAGAAAGACAGAATAGAGGAGATTGTTACTAATATGTCCAATAATATTCTGGTATCAATTTGATTAAATTTACTTCTTCATGTGTTTCTTATTCTCTCTCTTTTAAGGAAAATTGGATAATTCAATGAATTAGGATGATTTTGCCATCCAAAAGAACTAAGAAAGGGAGGCTTTTTAGAGATATATTAATTACACATTTAGTGTTTGAAGAAAATATCCAAATAGCATGTGAATAAGTTATTTTCATTAATAAGTATTAAGTGTTTGGACTTACTGCACAGTGAAGTTTAATAAATGCAGAAACCAAAAGAATTAAGAAATGGAGAATCTCAAATGTGAAATATTTTTCACTTCTCCAATTAATATGCTGTCATGAACATCGTGCACATCACATTTCTTCTCCTTGAGAGAGATGACTTTATTCCATGTTAAGTGCTATGTAGAGTGGTTTCTTTTTGTTAACTGTACAGGTTAGCAGCAACATGGAAGCATCTTTAATTCATTCTAACTAAAAGGAAAAGTAAACCCAAATGTCTTCTTTTCTAATTTGATCATAAAATTGTATTTTATAGTATCATTGATATCTTTCACTTTTCACCCTAGGAATCCAGACAAAAGATTTGAATCTTTTCTCCCATGATTCATATCTCCATTCTTATAATTGGACTTTTTTGTGTTTTTATCTTAGCACTACAGTTTTGCCATCTTCTTGACTTTTCAGTGATTCTTTAAATAAATTAGTGCATCATGCAATACTTTAAGCAGAGATAAATTTTATTTTATAGCCTAGTGATATAAAATTATTTAAAGTAGATGTTCATGTTGAAATCATTTGTATTGAGTATTTAAAGACTTACATTGAACACTTTAAACACTATGTACACAAATGCAGCTAAGCTAAATGCATTTTTGAGAAATTACAACTTCACATTTCCCTATTTTGTTTGTATCTAAGCATCATTTTATTTTATAAATCTCTCATATTAAAAGCTACGTTCTTAACCTCATGTGCTCTTCCTGTTGCAGCTCCATTTTTTATCAGGATTTTCAGCAATGTTGTATCAACCTTTATGGATTCTGCCTTAAATTGGCATTTGTCATTTTTTCACCATATGAACTTGTCCCCCCATGTGTCTTTGGCCATCATATTGCTATTAGCTAACCTTCATTAGCTAACCCTGATATTTTTACTTGACTTCTTAGAGGCATTTGGAATGTTTGTTATTCCTTCAAGGAGAAAATTTTCTATGGTTTCTATGTTATCACATATTCCTTTGTTTTTGCCCTTCTAATTTGATCACTAAATTGTATTTTATAGTAGCACTGATATCTTTCACTTTTAACCCTAGGAATCCAGACAAAAGGTTTCAATCTTTTTTATTGAATTTAACTTAGCTGAATTTGTGTACATAGTGAACCAGCTTCCATGACATAGACACTTGTAATTTTCTTTGCTGTTTTATTTTATTCTTTATTTTAAAATATAAAACACCCCAGGATTCATCTTTAATCAAGGTATTGGTTCTATTTTTTTTTTTGTCTTCCAGCTTAAAAATTTTAAATAATCCATTCACTGTGTGCCAAGGACTTTCAATTCATATTTCTAGTCCATAACTTTGTCATGAGTTTTATACACATTGTCAACTGCTATTCTTTGGAGTGGCTCATCAAATTAAACATAAGTAAGGCATTACTGGTAGACATGTCAAATTAAACCAACAGAACTAAACTGCCGATTTTACTCCAAAACATGTTCCATCTCTAGTTTTTCTTGTGCCTATTCATGGAAATTCTTTTCTTACAGCTTTTAGGTCAAAGAGCTTATATTCATCTAGACTCCTTTTCCCCCCTATATTTAATATACAGCCACTGAGCTATACTGGTAGCTTCAAAGTACATTCAGCAATGAGCCAGCTTCCATGACATAGACACAATTTTTTCTCATTTATTCCTGTAATCCAGTAGCTTTTTAAAATTCTCCTTACATCAATCCATTCTCAACATAAAAGAGGACTGAAGTGGTCCTTTTAAAACTCAGGTCATTTTGTTACTCAAACTTAACATTGGTTTTCCATTTCATTCAGCATAAAAAACAAATCCCTTAAATTGACCTCTAAGATCAGACACAATCTCATCCCTCTGTTAGATTTCTGACTGTATTTCTTACTATTCCCCCCTTTCTCTTGTCCAGCCACACTGATATTCTTATTGTTACTTGAATGTGATGATTTTGCTACTTTCTTACTTCTTTTGTTCTAGTCAAGCTCATGACTAAAATAGGTGTTCCCCAAATAATATCCATAGTGTAATCACTTCCTTCAAAATTTAGCCAAACTTTGCTTTTCCATTTTAATAATGCCTAGCCCTTTATCTTTCCTATTATTGCAGTGCTTATATTTTTCCTGTATTGCCTATTCTATGGACCATAATTTTAATCGTTGTTTAGTATTTGACTTTGTTTTTACTTTTTTGGTTTTTTTTTGTTTTTGCTTGTTTGTTTTTGTTTTGGGGAGAAGGGGTACTGGGGGGTTGAACTCAGGGGCATTTGACCACTAAGTCGCATCCCCAGCCCTATATTATATTTTATAAATTCATATATATATTTATATTTTAAATATTTATATATATATAATTATATATATATATGTATTAGTGGAATTAGTGGCAAATGCCACTGCCCCTGACTATTATTTCACTTTGTATTGTCTTGTTCTTTCCCGCCATATTCTTAAAGTAAATTCCATGCAGGGAGTATTTTCATCTGCCTAGTGTGTTGTATATATTTGATCAATATATGAATATCTATATAGACATTATACAAGCAGACTTTATTGAATGATCACAGATTGTGCTATCCTTTGGTTATTATAGATGTCAAAAATTGAGAGACATTTAATGTGTGCTTTATTTGATTCAATGATGCAATAATAAACCATGCAAATGATTGACAAACTGATTTTTACACCAGAGGATTTGGAATCCACTTAGTTTTGCAAATATTTATAAAATTTGGACAGATGTGTTGAAGTCCCAGTAATTGTAAAATGTGTACTTATTGGAATTGAGGGTGTACTTCAGTGTTAGTGCCTATACTTAGCACATCATGTTACCCTGGGTTCAATCACCAGGTCATTCACACAAAAGCATATCTAGTTTTCTATATGAGGGTTTGAATTTCAAGATCCTAAAGACTGCATTAAACATATATTTCAGCAGATACAACACTGGAACAAAACTAACCTGCACAAGGAAGTAAAGAAGTACATGTTTGTGCATTAACTGTGAGTTTGGTTGGGACATAGGACTGAATACAGAGCAGTGATTCAGGGATTCTTCTGGGATCAGAACATGTTTGACTTCACATTTCTGCTCCAGAAATAAAATGACCTATCACTACTTGTATGAATTTGAATTCTTCAATTACTTTACCTGTAAAATGAGTTCAAAAGTGTTTCCTGTCCAGACTTACTGTAAATAATAAGTAAGATTAAGCAGTCAGAACAATTACAAATGATGGATGTCTAGTAAGCATTCACAAATTGTGTATAAAATACACTTTGATTAATACAACAAAGCATTGCATTAATTAAAGTTTTCAAAAGAAATAGAATCAATGGAGAAACAGAATCCACAGAACTAATACAAAAATATCACACGCATACATACACACACACAGAGGTGGGGGCAAGAGAGATAATCAGCCATATGCAAGAGAGAAGTTTAAAGTTTTTCAGTGGTATAATTCAGTCTGAAAGCAATAAAACCAGTAATGATGATGTCTGAGGGTAGAAAAAGGTGAATGTATTAGCTCCAAATGAAAGTCCGCTAAGTTAGTCTTCCTCTCCCTTTCTCTTCTATTTGGGTCCTCAGTAGAATGAAGGATGGGCATACACATGGGTGAGGGCAGATCTTTTTTACTGAGTCAAATATCTACCAATTCACATGTTTATTTCTTCTTGAGACACCCGCGCAGATATATCTAGAGATGTGCACTAGCTATGTGGGCATACATTTAATACAGGCAAATTGATTTGTAAAATTAATCACCACAGGATTAGAGAGAAATTTTGCATTAAATTATGTTCACAATGTTGAAATTTCATGTACAGATGTTCTATTTTGGGGGGTTGGTACCAAGTATTGATCTCAGGAGCATTCCACCACTGAGCCACATCCCCAGCCATATTTTGTATTTTATTTAGAGACAGGGTCACGCTGAGTTGCTTAGCACCTCACTTTGTGCTGAGGCTGGCTTTCAACTCCATCCTCCTGTCTCAGCCTCCCAAGTGTCTGGGATTACAGGCATGCACCACGGCACAGGCCAGATGATCTTTAAGAGTGAAAATGCATGGAGATTTACATATAAGAGTTAATGTTCAAGCAAAATACTATAATGAATACTTTCTAATGAATTTTGGAAAAAAGAAGTAGGGTGAAGTCAAATCAGATATACATTCACATTAAGCAAGATTAAATGTGTCAACATCAGCTAAGCATATATTAAGATAAACGTGTATTTCACACATCATTAACCCTAAATGTAAGACAACTGCTTCATCTGATTCTCATTCTAGTTGTAAGTTATATTTCATAAGATATGTGGAAAAACTCACAATATTAAATTATTATCATTTTTGTGTTTTAAGGGATATCTCAAGGTAGTATTGACTACATGAATTCATTTCATGTGCTTGACTCCAAATTGAATTCAATATTTCACACTTAGAGACTTGCTTTGTGGCGAGCTCAAAGAAAAATGTTTCAACAGATGTGAAATTAAAATGTTAGAGTTAAAATAGAAACAAAGAAGAGGAAAACACCGCTCTTTGATTTTATAGAATGGTGGAAGTTTTCTGGTAAAATAGTCTAGTGGTAAAATGATGAGGATTTACCTAAAGAGAGAGAATTGAAATCTTCATGATTTGCAATCAAGAAGAGCTCAGTCTCAGTTACCCAGGATGCTGACTGAGGAGGACTGTTTGAGCCTAGAAGCTGAGGCCAGTTTAGCAAGGTAGTGAAACCTCTACCCATGTTAAAAAAAAAAAAAAAAAAAATCCAAAAGAAACAAAAAATGAGAAACCCAGAGAATATAATACATTATCTAAAATGGAGAAACAGAGGAAAACAAGGTAAAAAATAATCAGAGGCTCTCAGATCCTCCCGTAATCAGTGTGTTTTATAAAGACTAAATTCATCACTGATGAATATTAATTTTAAAAACTTTCAGCAGGAGAAAGGAAACTTGACACAATGAACTCGTGACACCCTTAGCATCTGCATGCTCCCTGCTCTATGTATGCCTGTCCAGTCACCCACCAACTGCCACCATGGACTCCTGGACTGCCCTGATGTCAAATACCCTTAATTGTCCATGCCCCATCAGATAGACAACAAGGATTTAGGGTCAATTCCTCCAACTTTGCCCTGTCTCAACAGGAAGCAGCTTGGAGATGTCCTTTCCATTTTTCCATAAAAATATAATGTAGAAATTGACAGTGGGGAAATGTAACAGTGATCCACTTAAAGCTTTGAATATAACTCTTGCTGCTCTGTCACTGGGACTTATTTTAAAAAATGAGCAAGTTTCTTTCTCGTCCTCCCTCCCTCCCTCCTTAATCTCCCCTCCCTAATAGTTCCCTCCATAATGTGGGGAGGGCAAGATTACCTTTCTTCCCCATCCAAGGAAGAATCATCCATCCTTGAGTACACACCCACTATAGGAATGACATAATCCAAATTTAGGGAATGCCAACCAGGAGATCTAAGGAATGACTAGCTCCTGAATTAACAAGTGTATTCAAATTCTAGACAGAACAAGTGGAATGTAGCCTTTGAATCACTTCTTTAAAAGCTCCTGATGCACAGAATCCCAGCTTCTGGGACAGAAATTCCCTGTGTTTCTTCTTTGCTAGCAAAGCGATAAAACTTCTTTTTCCCTTTTCTCAAAAAGGAAAATAAAGCTTCCAATATTCCAATATATTGATGATTATATCATTTTCCCATATTACATTTCACTTTTCCCTTATCACAATGTAGATTCCAGTGGTAATAGATGAACACAATTGTATATAAACTATTTCTTTGGGCTGTTTGGGCAAAGGAGAAGCTTACAGAATTTTTTGAAATACTAGAACACAAAGCTATTTTACTCAAAAATCATTTATTATTTAATTTTCTTTCAGACAAGTTTACATTTTAAGAGATAAAACATATCAATTAATGTACACTGATGGTTTAAAACACAAAGCTGTAGTCAAACTAAGTGTTCTGCATACAAATCAAGTTCTACATCTTGTATTATTTTTTCTTTTGTAAGACACATAGATAACAAATAACTATTTAAAATATTACTTGCAAGCAAATACTTTTTGATTATTTGAACCACATAATTTCTGAGCAGAATTAAAAAACATTTAACAGAAAAATTATAAAAATTTATGATGTGCTTTGTGAACAAATGTGAATTAAATTGTTTTCTGTACACTGTCATGGAAATACATATGAATGAGATTCAATTTATTTCTTGGTATTTACAACATAACACTCTTTAAAATGTTGTTATTTTACTCCATGACATATGATTTTAAACCAAGTCACAATATATATATAGTCTATTAAGCTGTTGCAATGTTTGTCAGAATCTTCATCACACAGTTTTAATTTTCATATTTAAAAAATTATCCTGCGAGTATGACAGCATCAGACTTAGTGTATTTTGGGCACAAAAATAAAACTGATGAGAAAATATAAAAAGATTTTTACCTTAAAATAAGATAACTAGCAGCATGCATTGAAATAACCATCATTCATGGACAAAAATTGAATTTATAAACTAACATATGCAGATGCACTCTGTAAAATAAGGAAGAAAACTCTCTGGATGATATATCTTCTGATATTACTGGCAAACTCATGATACTAGAGTAATATTCATTATTTCAAACTCCATAACTGTGAAAGCTATTAAATGAGAAAATGATTATATTATGCATCATAGTAAAACAATCCTGAATTTGTACTTAAGTAAAACTAGATAAAATAAATGATGTATATTTTTGTACTTTCAATAAGTATGCATGTGTTTACTTTGCAAATATTTAAATATTAGTCACAATTTATTAGAATGTAGAAAGAGCCTTTGGAAATATGTTTTATTTTTCTTTTAAGCAATGCTAGATGATAGATGACTCTGCCTAGAAGAGTCATATTGAATAGTCTTTGTGCAATAATATATTTAATATGTTCTCCACTCTGTAAAATTAAATGAATAAAAAGCAACCAAACAAAAGTGAAAAGTAATGTAGTTCTTCATTATATTAGTATACAACTGTCAAAGTTATATTTCAATGTGAAGTGGTTTTATATGTTTACCATGGCTTAAACATCAGCAATTCAATTTTAAAATAACGCAGATTTTTTAAACAAATAGAGAAGCAGATGAATTTGCAACGTCCTGTATTCAAAGCATACATTCATATCTCACAACACAGCTTTGAAAATATGTTATTGGTCATATCTTCATTAACCTTTGACTGTTGTATTCTTAGTTTGCTATTTGAAATAATTTGGAATGCTATTTATAGATAAATTCAGCTCCGGAGTAGAACACACATTTGAGCAATACAACCAAGGCGAACTAAGGCAAGGTGCTCTTCTTGTTTTGGTAAATTATTTGTTGAAGGAACAGTTGAGAGATTTGTGTCTGCATACCTTAAACTGATTTCTCACTACTCAAATTAACTGTGTGACTACATCTCTGTACTTTACTTTCCATCATTTATAAAGGAAAGATGATAATTCCTTCACTCAGGGTTATGAGAAACTGTAGAGAAGTGTTGGGAAAACCTAACATGTAGTTTATGAAGTTATACAAATTAGTATAGGCACAAAAGTGGATGCTTGTTCAGATTTTTAATTTTTTTTTGTTTTTAGTTGTAGATGGATCTTTATTCTGTTTATTTATCTGTGGTGCTGAGAATCAAACCCAATGCTTTATACATGTTAGGCAAATGCTCTACCATGGAGCTATAACCCCAGCCCTAGAGTTAATCTCTTGATTTACACACACAAAAATCTTTGGGAAATAAGAACAGATTGGAATCCATTGAATAGTCACAGATTGCTTTAGGGAAGAAATTGAATGAAGAAAATAGTGATTATTCCTATAAGCAAAGGTATTCTCTGTTCTCTCATGTTCAGGATATTATCTAAATATATTTTCTGCTAATATATATATGAATATATATCCTGTTAGAAATTACTAATATGTATGAATATATATATAACTAATATATATATAAATATATTTTCTGCATATATATGTATATATATATGTCCTAAGTTAGAAACCTGATTTAGTTCACAGACATTTAACTATTAAATTCTGAGACAACAGATTTTTGAACATTCAATATCTTGCATTTTCTCCCACTTTATGTGAATGTTTTCACATATGTCCAATTTAGAACTTCTACATGCATGAGACACAAAATCTCTTCAGTTATTTGTTTCAGCAGGTTATATTAAAGAAAAGAGTTACTCAGAGTAAAGAATTATTTCACATTCTCTGACACAGGATTAAAAGCTAACTTAGGACAATTATATTTTAGCACCACATTAATGAAATTAATAATTAAAGCAGAAATGTTTTCCTTAATTTTGTGACAAATTCACAAACTTTTTCACACTATGTCAAGTTGCTGAATGTACCAACTATTTTCTAATTCCATCCAGCAATGGGATTGAAGGATGGTATAGGAGTTCTAAGTGCTTTGAGGAACCTCCATACTGTTCTCTGGAATGTCTACACTAATGTTTTGACCCCACCTACAGCTCCAAAAGTCTGCACTTTCTGATCATCCTTGAGAACGTGTGTTCTTTTTGCCTTTTTATAATAACAATTCTAAATTGGTTGAGATAATATCAAAACATTATTTTAATTCGCATTTCTCTGATGATTGGAGATGTTCAATATTGTTTTTAGATATTGGCCATGTGTATGTCTTCTTTTAAGAAATAGCTACATCTACAGATTCAATGCTCTTTTTTAATTGAGTTTTTGATATTGAGTTCATGGAGTTCCATATGTAGTGTGTCTATCAACCCTTTGTCAAATGTATATTTTGCACATATTTTCTCCCTTATGGTTGGTTATATTTTATCTGTTGGTCATTTCCTCTGCTGTGCAGAAATTTCATAGTTTGACATAATCTCCTTTGTCTTTTCACTTTTACTTGCTGGACAAAATTTGGGGGCCATACCTGCTAAGTATTTGTTCATGATGCTTGTCTGAAGTGTTTCCACTATGTTTTCTGCTAGGAGTTTTAAGTTTTCAAGTATTGCATTTAAATCTTTTATCTTTTTTGTTATTATTATTATCTAATCTGAAAAAAGTTTTCTTCCAATAATTAATCCATTACATTTTTTCTGAAATATTCTTTTATTTTTCTTAATTTTTTTCCCTTGTAAATTATACACATACTATTTTTTTTCTGGTGCTTTGAAATGTATGTATTCTAGTGCTATTTCTGTGATGTATAACAGTCTTATAAAGATCCAAACTAAAATTTCTTTTCTTTTTTGATATCAGGGATTAAACCCAGGGGTGCTTACCACAAAGCCACATCCCCAGCCCTTTTTTAAACATTTTTTCAGAGAAAGGATCTCACTGAGTTGCTTAGGGCCTCAATAGTTAATGAGACTGGCTTTGAGCTTTCGATACTCCTGCCTCAGCCTCCTGAATTTCTGAGATTAAAAGCATACTCAGGGGTGGGGGCGGGGTGGGGGGTAAAAATAATAACAGAATATGTGACAGATACCATTGCCCTGTGTACATGCATGAACGCACAGATGGTGTGACTCTACTTTGTGTACAACCAGTGAAACAATAGCTGTATTTGTGTTCAATGAATCAGTAAGTAAATAAAAAAAAAAAAAAAAGCATACGCCACCCAATCTGGCCCAAACTAAAATTTTTAACCAATCTTAAAACCTTTCCAATTTCTGTATCTTTCATAGATAAAGAATCTTACCAGCCATCTGAGTTTTTGCTTTTCCTGTCCTTCCATTCTCCGCTATCAGTTTCACCTATATTATGCTAATTTTCATGTTTATACTGTTTGTATTTGTTTCTTTTCTTTTTAAATTTAAATTTATTCTTAACTGAAATAAAAAAATTTGCATGTTTAAGGGTACTAGCAATGTTTTGATATATGAACACACTGTATGATGTTTAAAAGAGTATACACATATTTATCTCCTCAAACATCTATCATTTCTTTTGGTGCAAACTTTCATAATTTTTCAAGCTTTCTGAAATGTACAGAATGAGCTGGGAGTGGTGGTTCATACCTGGGAAACCAATGACTTGGGAGGCTGAAGCAGGAAAATCATTAAGTTTGAAGCCAGTCTTGGCAATTTATACATACCCTCAGCAATTTAGCAAGACACTAAGTCATTGTAAAAAATATTCAAAGGAGTGAGGATGTAGTGTTATAGTGCCTCAGTGATAATCTTCTGTCCCCAGTACGCACGCGCGTGCACACACACATACACACACACAGTATGGTACCTTATTATCTGCTTTTGTACAACAGTACTGTGGATCTTCTTGTGACTTTCTGTTTACTAAGTTCTCACCCATCAACCTCTTCATCCATCACTATTCCCTACTCTCTTGATCTGCTAACAACCATTTTCCTCCTAACTTTAATGAGACCAATTTTTTAGATTCTACATATGAGTGAGATTATGTGGTACTTGTATTTGTTTGCCTGGCTTCTTTTACTCAACAGGAAAATCCTCTGTGATAAACAAATTAGAACCTTAATATATTATCATCTCACCCAAGTAGGAATGGCTTAGAAAAAGATGACAAATACTGGTGAGGTGTGGAGAAAAGTGAATCCTTGTAAGCTGTTGGTAGGAACGTAAACTAGTAGAGCCATTGTGGGAAACAGTGCGGAGGTTCCTCAAACATTAAAAAGAGAACTAAAATGCAATACAATAATACCATACCTGGGCATGTGCTCAGAGGAAGTGAAATCAGGCTGTTAAAGAGATATAGCTGTACTTCCATGTTTGTTGCTGTGATATTCACAATAGCCAAGACATAGAAACAACCCGAGTGGTGGTCATCTCATGAAATGACAGAGAAACATGATACACATACACAGTAGAATACTCTTCAGCCACAAAAAGAATGAAGTCCTGTAATTTGCAACAGCATGGAAGGAATTGGAGATTTATGTTTATACAATTGTTACTTCATTATGATTGAAAATTCTCCCATTTCATATATTCTAATTGATTGTATTCAACTAATTTTCATGTCTTATTGCTTCTTCCATTACTCTTCTTGCGGGGAATATCCAAAGCAATTTTAAATACTGTTCTTTTATTTGCCTGAAAACATCTCCCCTGTCTTTCTTTTTTTTTTTTTTTATTTTAGACTATGTATTTATAGGCATAAACACACTAGGCAGGTATATTTGTTAAAGTACAATTCAGCTTACTGGATACAAAATTTCTCTTAC
>JAJEJO010002450.1:213264-244079 GCA_020662805.1 Glaucomys volans
TTTGCATCTATGTTCATTAGAGATATGGGTCTGAAATTTTCTTTCCTTGATGTGTCCTTCTCTGGTTTTGAAATCAGGGTGATATTAGCTTCATAGAATGAGTTCGGAAGGGTTCCCTCCTCCTCTATTTCATGAAAAACTTTGAGGAGTATTGGAATGAGCTCTTCTTTGAAGGTCTTGTAGAACTCGGCTGTGAATCCATCTGGTCCTGGACTTTTCTTGGTTGGTAGGCTTTTGATGACTTCTTCTATTTCATTGCTTGAAATTGATCTATTTATGTTGTGTATGTCCTCCAGATTCAGTTTGGGTGGCTCATATGCCTCTAGGAACCTGTTGATGTCTTCCAGGTTTTCTATTTTGTTGGAGTATAAATTTTCAAAGTAGCCTCTTATTATGTTTTGTATTTCAATTGTGTCTGTTGTAATATTTCCATTTCCATCATGAATTTTAGTAATTTGGAGTTTCTTTCTCCTTCTCTTCCTTAGGGAGGCTAAGGGTTTATCAATTTTGTTTATTTTTTCAAAGAACCAACTTTTTTTTGTCAATTTTTTGAATTGTTTCTTTTGTTTCGATTTCATTGATTTCAGCTCTAATTTTGATTATTTCCTGTCTTCTGCTACTTTTAGTGATGATCTGTTTCTCTTTTTCTAGGACTTTGAGCTGTAGTGTGAGATCATTGATTTGTTGACTTTTCATTCTTTTATTAAAAGCACTCCATACAATGAATTTTCCTCTTAGCACTGCTTTCATAGTGTCCCAGAGATTTTGATATGTTGTATCTTTGTTCTCACTGACCTCTAAGAATCTTTTAATTTCCCCCTTAATGTCTTCTGTTATCCATGCATCATTCAATAGCATATTATTTAAATAATCTCTTATGTAAACTACTTGGAGTAGTTTCTATTTTTAACTTTTTCATTAATATTTAATTTCATTCCTTTATGATCTGATAGTATACAAGGTAGTATTTCTATATTTTTGTATTTGCTAAGAGTAGCTTTGTGGCATAACATATGGTCTATTTTAGAGAAGGAACCATGAGCTGCTGAGAAGAAAGTGCATTCACTTTTTGATGGATGGAATATTCTATATATGTCTGTTAAGTCCAAATTAGCGATTGTGTCATTGAGTCCTATGGTTTCTTTGTTCAATTTTTGCTTGGAAGATCTGTCCAATGGTGAGAGAGGTGTGTTAAAGCCCCCCAGTATTATTGTGTTTTGGTCTATTTGGTTCCTGAAATTGAGAAGGATCTGATTGACATACATGGATGCACCATTGTTTGGTGCATAAATATTTATGATTGTTATGTCTTGCTGATTTATGCTTCCTTTAAGCAGTATGAAATGTCCTTCTTTATCCCTTCTGACTAACTTTGGCTTGAAGTCTTTTTTATCTGAAATGAGGATGGAAACTCCTGCTTTTTTACTCAGTCCATATGCATGGTATGTTTTTTTCCTAACCTTTCACCTTTAGTCTTTGGGCATGTTTTTCTATGAGATGAGTCTCTTGAAGTCAGCATATTGTTGGGTCTTTCTTTTTAATCCAATCTGCCAGTCTATGTCTTTTGATTGATGAGTTTAGGCCATTTACATTCAGGGTTATTATTGAGATATGACTTGTATTTCCTGCCATTTTAGCTTTTTTGGGGTTTTTAGCTTAACTTTTTTTTTTTCCTTTGTTTGACTCTTTCTTTAGGGTAGTTCCTCCCCATGGTGACCGAGATTATTATTTTTCATTTCTTCCTCTTTGAATATTTTGTTGAGAATGTTCTGTAGGGCAGGCTTTCTCTTTGTGAATTCTTTAAGCTTTTGTTTATCATGGAAGGATTTTATTTCGTCATCAAATCTGAAGGTAAGTTTTGCTGGGTATAAGATTCTTGGTTGGCCTCCGTTTTCTTTCAGAGCTTGAAATGTGTTGTTCCTGGCCCTTCTTGCTTTTAGGGTCTGGGCTGAGAAATCTGCTGATATCCGTATTGGTTTCCCCCTGTAGGTAATCTGATTCTTTTCTCTCGCAGTCTTTAAAATTCTATCTATGTTTTGTATGTTAGGTATTTTCATAATAATGTGCCTTGGTGTGGATCTGTGTAATTCTGTGTGTTTGTGTCCTGTAAGCCTCTTGTAATTGATTTTCCATCTCATTCATCATATTTGGGAAATTTTCTGAGATGATTTCATTGAACAGATTATTCATACCCTTGCTTTGTATCTCTGTGCCTTCCTCAATCCCAATAACTCTTAAATTTGGTCTTTTCATGATGTCCCATATTTCTTGGAGGTTTCATTCATGATTCCTAACCATCTTCTCTGTTTGTTCGACTTTGTTTTCAAGATTAAATATTTTGTCTTCATTGTCTGAGGTTCTGTCTTCCAAGTGATCTATTCTGTTAATTATGCTTTCTATTGAATTTTTCACTTGGTTTATTGTTTCCTTCATTTCCTTGTTTCCTTCAAGGATTTCTGTTTGTTTTTTTCTCAGAACTTCTATGTCTTTATTGAAATGATTTTTTGCTTCCTGCAATTGCTCTATTAGCTGATTATTCATAGCCTGAATCTGCTCTCTTGTCACACCACTCTCTTCTTGGATCATTTTAATTATGAACATTCTGAACTCCCTTTCTGTCATTCCTTCTACCATGCTGTCTTTGGATTCTCTTGATATATCATCTAGACATGTTTGGGACACTTTCTTCCCATGTTTTCTCATGTTGCTCATGTATCTTCCCCTCTAGTAGTGCGAATCAGAGGGAATGCAATTTTCCTGTAAAGACTTAGAGTGTCCCTGCAGATTTCCAGTAACTCACCTGATGTTTGAGAGGTGCTTGATCAAGCATGACCCAAGAAAGCTGCTGTCCCACTTCCTCCAGTTTGGGAATGATCAATGCTTCTGGGCAGAGGCAGCCGCCGGAGCCAGAGACTCCAGCCCCTCCAGGCCACACTTCCCAGGAGACACTGAGCAGTGGTGGGGAGGACCGGAGCCCAGCTCTGCGGACTCAGGTAATCTCCAATGGTTGCTCTCTTCCAGGAAAGCCGCAAAATGGTGGTGAAGGGTCCAAACTCACTGCTGGAGCCAGAGTTTCCAGCCCCTCCAGGCCAGACTGCCCAGGAAATGCCACTCAGTGGCCAGGAAGACCGGAGCTCAGCTCTGCGGACTCAGGAAGTCCCAGATGGTTGCTCTCTGCCAGGGAAGCGCTGGAGCCAGAGACTCCTGGTGCATTGTTGGTGGGACTGTAAATTAGTATCTCTTTAAATACTTGACACAATTTAGTATTTTTTTTGTTTGTTTTTTAAATTTTCTTTAATTTTTTGGTTTTTGGTTGTTGATGGACCTTTATTTTACTCATTTATTTATATATGGTGCTGAGGATCGAACACAGTGCCTCACACATGCTAAAGCGCTCTACCACTGAGCCATGATCCCAGCCCCTGATTTCAAAAGTTTTGAAATGTGATATTGCTTTTCAAGTGAAAGCCTTTAGAATGATACTTATATCTAAGATAATAATGAAGAAATGCCTATTAATGAGGAAATACAATTAATTTTAATTAAGAAGGTATAAGGTTCCATTTAAGAAAGTAGTTACATATAAATGAGATACACTAACAACTATTTTTCTTCTTCAGATTCAGCTACTATTCATTTACTTTGATTTATTGCATTTCTATTGCTTTATTCACCTTAAAGTACATTTCATTGTTTCTATCTTGAACAGTAATAGTGTCATCAACATGAATGAGTTTCTCTCATCAAAACCTGTGCACATGCTGTTTTCCATCTGCTTTTCTCAGTCTTTCACCTTGCTGGAACACCTAAGAATATACAAAATAAATCAGGAAATGCTCCTATTGTAAGAATCTCTCATATTTACAAACAGGCCCTCAAAAGAAATCAAGTTAATTTACAAAATGCGGGAAAAGTTTATTTTTTCATATTTGTGGAATATCTGTCTCTTGTTTTTTTTTTTCTTTTTGTGCATATCTAAATAACATACAAATCCAAAAAATCATATGTGCATCATGCTGAATATTTCATGAACATCACAAATTTCATAACCTTTTAAAATAAATATGGAAAAAAATTATAGTCATCTTTAGGTAGTTAAGTCCCAAAGCCATAGTAAAATGTTGGTCTTCTAAAAGTTCAGGCACTGAATTTACTTATTCTTTTCTACTGAAAATTATATAATATATATAGTACTTGACTTCAAATTTCTTTAAACTAAAGATATATTTGTCTTCAGAAGTTATATATTTTTTAAGATATGATGCAAAAGAAACCTTTGTAAATGATAATTCATTTGATTTGGATGGACCATTTATCCTTGTAGATCTTATTGCTCTGGGAATAAAAGTGAAGAACTCAACAGAATATATGCATACTTTAAAACTATTAATGCATGCATGCAGTACTTCATCTTATTTTGCTGTTACAGACAGATGGAAGTGAGTAGAGATAATGTAACAATTTGCATAGGCAGTTCAATCAAGTCATCCCCACCACCACTAGCTCATTCAGTCAGGTACTTTGAATCTAATGAAAATATACTGTAATATAAAAATAAATGCATTCATATGTGTATATGATTTATATGTAAGCACTATACTTTCTAAACTAATGCATTTGAAAAAGCATTTCTTTTCTAATACATGTGCAGTGTGCATTGAGACAAAAGTTTCACCTGATAAAGTTTTTGGAAGAAAAGTTTATACTCTCAATTTTCTCACTTTTGTCCCACAATTGTTCAAGTAACTTTATGGTATCCAAATTCTAATTGTCATTCTTTTTTGTAATTTTACCAGTCAGAAGTTTCAAAGTGGCTCCCCAGTGATATTAGCAAAACAATCTGTTGATTAAAAGCAGAGTGAAGTTTAATTCTTATCACAATCATGGAGAAATGTTTTTGACAGAATCAGTAGTGTCTCTGAAGGAGATGCGGATAGGTATAATGATTTTGAAATGGAGTCTCATTTAAGAATTCTTCAGGATGAGTTCTTCAAAGGGTCAAGAGTTTTAAGGTCAAGGCTTAGAAGCAAGTCTTACAGTCAGTGAGCCTAGTGTCACCATCTATTTTTAGTGGTTAGATACTTTCAGGAGATTTCTGAAACAATAAAAGTTAAGTGCAATGCCATTCTGAAGAAAGGCTTTCTAGGCTCATATAAGCATATTAGTTTGAGAAAGTGAATAGTAAGATTGAGTTAGTAAAGACATAAAGCTGTGTGTGTGTGGATGGACTTGATTTTTAATGCCAATCATCCTCTGTTTTTATTCTTCAGTGTAAGCTGAAGGTTAGGACATCAGCATCCACTTCTTTGTTTCATAGGAAGCTTTATGATCATATATTACCTATTTGATATCATTTGTTTCAATCTCCTTGAATGTCAGATTTTCCCATTGCTTTCCTTGGAGCATCTGTTTTGGATCATTTCACAGGACAGCAGTTGCAGAAAAGCATTTAAGACTCTGGAGAATACACATTTGAATAAGACAATGCAGAAAATACTAAGAGAGGTGTTAAGTGCCCATGATTTCATTTCCTAAGTCAGGACCCATTCCAAGAAAAGAAATTATCTTCAGTTTGAAGAGCCCACAGATACATCTCGTATCCGATGTTTATGATTGTATCTGCATTCGTGTGCCTCAGATCTCTTTAGGAAGATAAACAACCCCAGAGGTCTGAGGAGATGTAAACACAATATTGTACCCTTAAACAGCACATGCTTCTTCTTGGTAAGTCCCTAGTACATCTCTGGTGGCCTATTCAGAACTAATTTCTGATTTAATGAGCTCTTATGGTTAAGGAGTTCTGTCTCTTTGATGTTTTTTCCTAAGTTTCTTGCCATTCTCAGAACTCTGTCTTATTGTATCATTCTTTTGTGTGCACCTCTTATAAAAAATAAATTGAAAAGGCTAGAGGAGAGTAGAAAGTAAGAGTTAGAATGCCTGTTGTATGGTTAAGAGTTTTAGATTCCTACATATCTAAATTTTCATGAAGTTTGTCATGTAAAAATTTACTTAGGGGTTGAATTTTACACAGGATATCAACTGATTCTTAAAATAAACTTGTATCAAGGGACAGTAGGTGGTTCCCATAACAAAATGTGCCCAGACCCAAGAGTTTGATTATTCTCTTGGCTAAAACTTGAGGCTATTGCAACTAGTTATTGACTCATGCCAGAAATATGTATCAATTTTAAAAAACATGAAACATTGAGATAATAAATATGTATGAATAGTGCTAAACCTTAAACTAATCAAAGGAAAATAAAATACCTAGGAAAAAGTAAATATGTATGTCTTGACACTGTCCAGCATGGGCGAGGGAAAGGGTTCTGTTCAGAGGGATGGGCTGGCTGGTAAATAAAAGATATAAAATGTATTTATCAGAAATAAAGACAGAAGACAGAATTATCTTAAGAGCAGGGGCATGCCCGATTGAGCTGTTCAGAAGTGTCTGACTCTAACAAAGGAAGGAGCCCATGCTTGCTTTATTTATAGCAGTACAGATCAAAAGGGACTGGTAGGAATTTCTTCTGCAAAATAAACCTGGATGGGGGGTGGAGGTAAGACAGCCATTTGGCTCTAGGGGTTCACTCCCAAATCCAATGTATTTGAACTTGAGCTGTGAGCTAACACAAGGTAACCACATGACTCAGGTGTTGTCAAACAGTTACCCAGATATGCGTTCCTAAAGTAAGATTTTCCAGGATATTGGCTTAAACTACACTTGGTTCTCATATGAGTCATCATGGATGGCTTCCTGCATTTATGCCTAAAAAACTGTGATAATAAGCCACTCTAGCTATTTGGATATTATTTCTGCAACTAAAGGGAGACTACTTACTTCTTGTTGACTATTTGCTTATGAAATATTTCCATGAATCTTCAGCTCAGGTTCACTGATCGCAACAATCTTTAAGTGATTTGAGAATTGCTCATGTCTCTATATGGTAAAAACTGATGCAAGGAAAAAGCACTTCAAGTTTACTGATGTGATGATTGTTGGCATTATCTGATAAGTTCCTTTGAACTGGAGTTTAAACGACGGCTCTCTCTGATGTGGTTTCAAGACTAGTTCTTCAGATTTTCTTCATGTAGAAGTTGTTCTAGGAAGATGTTGAAGAATGGATGCCAGACTCTAGCAACATTTGGCTTATTTACAGAATGTGAAAACTAGGACTACAATGCTGTTCTTAAAGACAGAATGATATATCAAGCCTTTATGAAGTTAAAAAAAAATAATGAACCCAGACTGTGCTGATCTCACTTTAATTAAAAGCAATAGCAATACCTGAGATCATCAATGCTTAAAAATCTCTGAAACTTTGTCAATTTTAATTTCAGAACTCCATTTGCATTTATTGCCTTCTAAAAGATTAGAGTTGATAGGGATAAATTCCTAATAACTTTCAAGGCTTTACATAGACAATTAGTAAAAGTCATAGTAGAATGGATGCTTCCATGATTAGATAGTTACTTTGGAATTCCTTAGGATGAGAATACAAAAATCAGGATATTCTTTTTGAATATTAGAGCTATGGCTTCCCCAAACAGAAAAGTTCAACAAAAAAGAAAAAGGATAATATGAGAGGAACATATTGAATATGATTTGCATATCTGTTACATGAAATCCAGTAGGTATTCAAAGAAATACCCATATTTAGGTTCTTGTCATTGTCTCATGTTTCAATTGTAGTGGAATTTGGATTGTGACAGGTAAAACATAGTTTTCCCACAGAAAATGATAAATTAACACTAATGGCCAATTTGCATTTGTGTGGTATAAGACTACTCTAGATAATGCATTATATTCATAACTATTAGCAAAAATAGAAAAGTACAAAATACTCTCTTTAAGTTGAGCAAATAATAGGCAGATATGCTCTTCAGTATGTTCTTTAGATCAAGAACATAGCATGAACAGTGCTTTATGAAATAAAAAATTTCACAGAATTTTCAAAGATATGTATCATATTGTATCTGGAAGGTGTTAAAGAAAATAAATACATACAAAAATTAGACAGATAGATGATTGAATAATAGATAGATAAATGGATAGATAAATAGACACATAAATAGACAAAGAGGCAGTTACCATACCAGGTACTTGTGATTGATCTTGAATGGGTTTGTTTTTAATTCTTAAAGTTACAAAATTGTTGAAATATATACTTCAATTTTATATATTTGCTTCCACAAAATTAATACAAGAAAACTGATTTTCTCTTTTAATGGTAAGTTTGATAAACAATAACACTCTCAAAATATTTGGAGTTAGCTACTCTTGTGATAATAACAAGAAAAAATTATTTCTGTTATTCTTCCTTTGATAAAATAGAAAGGCAAATACATGTTGTCTGGTGGCAATTTGCTTTAGTCAGTTGTTTCACAGTTGTAACTAAATGACATGACCATAGAGGAGGAAAAGTTTATTTGAGGGTTCATAGTTTAAGAGATCTTAGTCCACAGAAGGCTTGCTCCATTCCTTGGGGCTCCAGGTGAGGCAGAACATCATGGTGGAAGAGTGTGGAAGAGGGAAGCAGCTCACATAATCATGAAGCAGAGAGAGAGAGAGAGAGAGAGAGAGAGAGAGAGAGAGAGAGAGAGAATCCACTCTCCTAATACAAAAATATATACCCCATAGCCCCCAATGAACCACTCCCTCCAATTACCACTCACCTGCCTCCAGTTACTACTCAGTTAATTCCATCAGGGATCAATTCACTGATTAGGTTACTACTCCCACACCCAATCATTTTTCCTCTGAACCTTCGTGCACTGTCTCACATGTGAGCTTTTGGGGGACACCTTGCATCCAAGCCATAACACCATAGAAGAAAATGCAAATAAATTTTATGTATAAAATACACATAAATATATTTATATACTGAACTTTAGGCTTAATTTTAGAAAGGAAAAATAAAGAATTATCAGAGGAGAAATATTAAAATTATATGAAAGTAAAAAGTAGTTATTTTTGACAATATTTGGACAATAATTAAAATGTATGGCTTTAATCATTATGAAATGTATTACTAAATTAATTATATAGATGATAGACTTAAAGCTTCTAACTTTAAAAATATAGTTGACAAATGCATCATCTTAATACACTGAAATGTCTTTTAAGGATAAATTATGAGTATATATTTACAACTTCATATGACACTTCTAAAGAAAATATGAATAAAGCTAGTTAAAAAATATATAATGACTTTATATTTTTTATTTTATTTTAAAAAATAAAAAAAATTTAAAAATTAAATTTCATTTATTTATTTTTATTTTTTTTGGTACTGGGGTTTGAACCCAGGGATGCTTAACATCTGAGACATATCCCCAGCCTTTTTTTATTATTTTATTTTGAGACAGGGTCTCAATACATTGCTTAGGTCTTGGCTAAATTGCTGAGGCTGGCCTCTAATTTGGGATCCTCCTCAGCTTCAGCCTCCAGAGACACTAGAGTTACTCCATTTTTGTTATTTTGCATTATAGATGTACATAATGGTGGGATTTGTTGTTACATATTAGTACATGCATATAACAAAATAATTTGGCAAATATCACTCCCCAGCACTTCAACGTCTTTCCTCTTCTCTCACCAACAGTCCCTTTCCTATATTCTACTTGTCTCCCTTTGCTTTCCATAAGACACCTCACCATACACCTTTCTTTTCTTTTTCCTCTCTAGCTTCCACATATGAGAGAAAACATATAACCCTTCACCTTCTGGTTTTGGCTTATGTCACTTAATATAATAGTCCCAGGTTCCATTTATTTTTCCACAAATGTCATAGTTTCATTCTTTTTTTATTGCTGAATGAAACTCTCTTGGGTATATATACCCTATTTTCTTTATCTGTTCATCCATTGAAGGACACGTAGACTGGATCCATGGTATGGCTATTGTGAATTGTGCTGCTTTAAACGTCAGTATGCATCAGTATGGTCAGAGGAATTTATTTCTTCAGCAAAAATACCAAGGAGTAATATATAGCTGGGTCATATGGTGGTTTCATGCCTAATTCTTTGAGGAAACTCCATATTGATTTCCTTAGTGTTTGCACTAATTTGCAATCCCACCAATAGTGGAAAAGCGTTTCTTTTTCTCCACATCCTCTCCAGCATTTATTATTGTTTGTATTCTTCAAGACTGCCATTCTGACAGGAGTGAGATGAAATCCCAGTGTAGTTTTGATTTGCATTCCCTAATTGCTAATGATGTTGAACATTTTTTTTGTATGTTCCTTTGCCATTTGTACTTATCCTTTTGAGAAGTGTCTGTTTAATTAGTTTGCCTATTTATTGAGTTTTTGATGTTTTTTTTGTTGTAAAGGTTTTTGAGTTCTTTAAGTATTCTAGATATTAATACTCTCTCAGAAGTGTAGCTAGAAAAGATTTTCTCGCCTTCTGTAGGTTTTCTATATTCACATTCCCCATGTTTCCTTTGCTGTACAGAAGCTTTTTAATCTGATGCCATCCTATAATAGTGGTCCACTTTATGCTTTGAAAGAAAAATTTTTTAAATGAACATGTTTCTTTCTCTTCCCCTCTCGCTGCCCCTCCCTAAACTCTCCCTTTTCCTAATCTTAGGGGAAACAGGATTACCTTTCGTCCCCATCCTAGGCAGATTTATCTGTACTTGAGTACATACCCTCCAGAGGAATGAAGTCATCCAGACTTTGGGGATGGCACCAAAAGACCTCAGAAATGATAACTCCCAAATTAACAAGAGAATTACAGCTCCAACAGAGTACCCTTGGAACGTAGCCTTTGAGTCACCTCTTTAAAAATTCCCCTGCTCCTGCTGATGGGCAGAATCACAATCTTTGGGACAGTAGTCACCTGTGTTTCTCCTTTGATAGTAAAGCGATAAACCTTCTTTTCCTTCTTTCTCAAAACTGTGTCTTCATTATTGGATTGGTATCAGGGACAAAGACTGAGCTTTGCAACAATCCCATTTATCAACATTTAGCATTATTTTCTGAGTTTTCAGTGTCCTATTGAGAAAATCGTTTCCTGTGCCTGTATGCCTAAGTGTTGACCCTAGGTCTTTTACTAGGAGTTGCATAGTTTCTGATCTAATTTTTAGGTCTCAAAACTCAAAATTCATTTTGAGTTGATTTTTGTGCAGGGTCTAGTCTACATGAATTATCAGTTTTCCCAGCACCATTTGTTAAAAAGACTGTCTTTCTCTAATGTATGTTTTTGGCAACTTTGTCAAAGATCAGATGACTGTAAATATGTGGGTTTGTCTCTGTGTCTGCTATTCTGTACCAATGGTCTGTTTTTATACCACTACATGCATTTTTTGTTACTGTAGCTCTGCACTGTAATTTGAAGTCAGGTAGTGATGCCTACAGTATTGCTTTTTTCTCTTTCTTTCTTTCTTTTTTTTTTTTTTTTTTTTTTTTGCTTAACATTTCTTTGAATATTCTGTGTCTTTTATTCTTCCAAAGGAATTTTAGGATGGCTTTTTCTAGTTGTGTGAAGACTGTCATTGATTGCATTGAATGTTTATATTGCCCTTGGTTAGTATGACCATTTTAACAATATTAATTCTACCTCTCCATGAAGGTCTTTTTATCTTCTTGTGTCTTTTTCACTTCCTTCAGTGTTCTATATTTTTGTTTTTCTGAGAAAAGGAGAAAGAAGAAAAAGAAGGTTTATCACTTTGTTATCAAAGAAGAAACACAGGTGATTCCTGTCCCAAAGGCTGTGATTCTGCCCATCAGCAGGAACAGGGGGATTTTTAAAGAGGTAATTCAAAGGCTACATTCCAAGTGTACTCTGTTGGAGTTGTTATTCATTTTTTTTTTAACTTGGGAGTAGTCATTTCTGAGATCTTCTAGTACCATCACCAAAGTCTGGATGACTTCATTCCTCTGGTGGTTGTGTACTCAAGGACAGATAAATCTCCTTAGGATGGGGGAGAAAGGTAATCCTGTGCCCCCTAAGATTAAGGAAAGGGAGAGTTTAGGGAGGAGCAGGGAAAGAGGAAGAGAAAGAGACATCTCCATTTAAAAAATAAGTTGCAGTGGCAGAGCAGCAAGGGCTATATTCAAAGCATAAAGTGGACCACTGTAACATTTCCCCACTGTCAATTTCTACTTTGAATTTCTGTGGAAAATTGAGCAACTCATCTCCATGCTGCTTCCTGCTGAAAGAGGGTGAAGTTCTTCAATTTTTATTGTAGAAGTCTTTCACCTCCTTGATAAGATTTATTTCTAGGTATTTGATTTGATTTGAGGCTATTGTTAATAGGATTGTTTCTCTGATTTCTTTCTCAGCAGATTTATTGATAGTATACATGAAAACTATGAATTTTTGTATATTGATTTCATAAACTGCTTCTTTGCTAAATTTGTTAATTAACTCTAGCAGTCTTGGTGGAGTTTTTTGGATCTTCCAAGTATAGGGCCATTCATCTGCAAACCAAAAAAGTGATTTTAGAAAATGCAAAAAACTGTTAGATTATATATTCAAGAAATCCTCCCTTTGTGTTGGACCCCAAATTGAATTTCTTTCTCTTTAGAGCTTTCATAGCTAGGACTGAGAATGTTTGTAAAAGTTCTGTGACAATGTAGAAGGAGAAAACATTTTATGTATAGCTTTGGAGAGAAACTACACACACACACACACACAGAGAGTGAGAGAGAGAGATTGAGGATGAGGGAGAGAGAGAGAGAATCCTTTTGACTTCTGTGTGCTCATCTCAAGACAGTCTATTATTCCATTCACAGATCTGAGGTTCTGAATTCCAGGTTTGGAATTTTTCAGTGTTAGTGAAAATAGAATTCACACACACACACATACACACATTAAGATGAATGTAATTATTATTTTTGTTGGACACTATTATCACTTTTTATTTCTCTTTCTTCATGTGAATTTATTTAACTGAAAAAAAATTTAAATGACTATTGGATGTTTAAAAATCAACAAATCCCAGTTTTCAAGAAAAGAAGTATAATAGCTTTAATTTTATTTTGAATAAACTCTAAAATCATGAATCAGGATTTGCATGTTCCTGTTTAATCTTTTAACTGCCTATTGAATCTCTTTTAAAATCTCTCTTAATAACTTACTTTTTAAAACTTTTTATCTGTTACAGTTCCACTTAGTAACAGATAATTAATATAAAATTCTCTGCAAGAATCCTAGGTCTTTCCTTCCTCAAGCTGAAAAAACATTGCCTGGAATACACTATGCTTGTTTCTGAAGTAAAAACTCAAAGAAAGCTGGGAATTATTTTACTGTTTTTCTTTCTTTAACACTTATTTTATGTTCCCTTCATAAACTTTAATACAGCAAGCAATGTAAGGATACAGCCCATTTCCAAAGATATTTAGACATTCTGTTATTCTGTAGCGATTTTAAAATAGAAAGAAATAATGGTGAATTAAGACTATGCTATTACCGAAGTTTATTTTTCCTTTTCAGGTTTACCCAGGTATTCATGGATTATTTGTCAGTTATTTAGCATTGAATTTGCATTAGGAGTTTGCATTAACTTCTTAGTACAGTTATACTCTTAATCTGTTACTGATCATGTGCATATCAGCTTGCATTTTGGAGTTGGCAGAGAATAAGTGTTAAGATGTTGATAAAATAGGTTGTATCTGGAGGAAAAAACTTTGAATTCACATCTCACTCAGGCTGATATCTACAATCCAAATATCATAGGAATGTTGAGCGTGGTGGCACACGCCTGTAATCCCAGCAGCGTGGGTGGCTGAGGCAGGAGGATCGCGAGTTCAAAGCCAGCCTCAGCAACTTAGCGAGGCCCTAAGCAACTCAGTGAGACCCTGTCTCTAAACAAACATACAAAATAGGGCTGGGGATGTGGCTCAGTGGTGGAGTGTCCCTGGGTTCAATCCCCAGTACCAAAACAAAACAAAACAAAACAAACAAACAAACAAAAACAAATATCAAAGGAACATACATATGGCCAAAACAACAGTGTTTATTTCTTTTTGTACCCAAGGAGAATATTCTATGTGAGAGATCGAGGTTTGGTCATTTCTGTTTGTATAATACTGTCATTTCTAATTTCTACTTAGAAATTATGAGTTACGTGGTTTTTTTGCTAGTGTCTATTTATATAGCCTAGTTTGATTTTCCCCCTATTTTTAATATGAGTAAAATATTGACACTGCCTTTCTGAGAGCAAGTAGCCAGCTATGAGCTGTCATCAACCAGGTATTATTATTTCTTTCTTACTTTTTGCCCTTAAAAGTTCTTCCATGTTAAAGATTAAATACAAAATGAATTGATTTAAACAGAGTATGTATAGATGGACATAAACATATACATATATATATATATATACACATATATATTTAATTTTTGTATAACAAAACTAAAAAGTCAGAAAAATTGAAATAATTTCGACTACACAAAATTTTATCTGAACAAAAAAGGAAAACAACAGTTAAATGTAATTTTTTTTTTAAATCAACAGAAATATTTACAGTACATATCATAAAGAATTGATTCCTATTATTAGGAGTTATAAATGAATTTTAAAAGAACCTGTAACTCAACAAGCAATAGATGCAAACTGGCAATTAATGGAAAAGTAATGTAGTTAGCACAGAAGTACACGAAAATGCACTCACTTTCTCATGGAAAAAATGACACGGAAAATGACAATGAATTATTTTCAATACTTGGCTGCTTATCAGGGTGTGAGGAAAATAGTCATGCTCATGGATGGTATGCATTTAAATGTATGAAGCAATTAAAACATATCCAAAGACTTTGCAAAAAGTACAGTATATCACCACAAGGAATCAAGCACTGTTTCTAATAAATTTTATTTATTGAAAAATGAGTTGGTGAGATAATGACAAAATGTCAACAATGTCAGTTATGAATGATGGGAACTGGTTGCTATATATTTCTTTTTATTGTATAGAATGTTTTCTTTAATTTTAGGAAAATTTAAAATTTTAGTATAAACGCAAAATATAAGTAGTAGAGATTTTTAGATCACAAAAGAAACAATTGTTAAATTAAATTCATACCTTTATTCTTTTGTTTAAAAATTTATTTTCTTACACATATCTTAATAAAGAGGTGTGCTTTGCTATAACCGAAAATATGCAACATTTTCATTGCTGGCAGGTAGCAGCAATGAGGAAACATATTTGAGTCTAGGAAATGGAAATGTATGCTCTGAGGAGTGAAATTACTAGATAATTCTGTCACTTTTAATGGCATGGAATTCAGACCTACTTGGACTATATATTAAGTCTATAGCTCTGAGGGAAGATATTATTAAAAATATATGCTATTTGTTGTTGGCTGAACTTAGCAACATATAACTTAGTCAAAATGCAGGAAATACTGAAATTATTTTACTATATTTTAGGAGTTTGCAAAAACCAACTTCATCTATACTTCAAATAATAAAAGTTTTTAATAATTTAAAAATGATCTTATTAAAAATACTACTTTTAAATATCATTTTTATTTTGAAAGTGTTTTTGAAGTGAAAATAAAATACCATTAAGCATGAAATGCCTACTGAGATCATCTATGCAAGAAAAATTTGACTAAAAGAAGATGTGTCCTAATATCTAATAACATCAAGGTAGCTACCATTGAGAGAGTAGAAAATGTGGGCAAAGAGCAAAGAAACAAGTACTTATAATGATGTCTAGATATCAGCAGTATTTGGAGTTTGCATGAAACGTGGATAGGATAGGAAGCAATGTAACATAGTAAAGTATTAATGATTTTATAAAACCTAAGACTCGATTCTTATAATGGAAGCATTGTCTTCTCAGGCTTTATAGCCCTCAATAAAGGTATACCCCTCAACACAAATTTTATCATTACTAATAAATTAAAATATTCATAAGAGAAATACTAGTAGGTAGAACTAGAAAACACTGAAATTCATACTCCTAAGCACATGCTTCAACATTATTAGCAGGTGGAAATTAATAGTGGGTGGAGCTAGAGACACGAGAGTCTATAAATTGCCTGGTTTCAGAGGACTTTTCTTCAGAGAGCTTGCGCGTAGGAACTGAAAACTTGCCTGATATAGGAAAATGAATGCCAGCTGAATTGTTAATGGTGCATAATGTAGATTGAATTGTAACGGGACAGCCAATCAACAAACTCCATTTTCTGATCTTCCTAGACAAAGAGAATTTTTTTTCCAGCCGCCTTTGCTGTACTGAGACCACACAACTAAGTTTTATTACTGCATAGTGGTAAAGAAACAATAAGAAAATAAATGATGACCATAAAATATAACTAAATTGAGTGGGATACCAGAAGATGAAATTACTTTAGGAAAAAATAACAGGTGAAAGGAACCAAGAATAACAGCAGAAAGTAAAGATTTGCATTTTAAAATAGATGCATCAATAGTAAATGACTCAATAAGAAGTTGACATTTGAACAAATTTTTGAAATGTGAGAATTAGCTATGTGAATATTTGTTCAGAAAGTACAAGATAAAAAACATAAAAGTGGCCCCAAGCTGGGAGTACACTTAACATGTTCTCAAATCAACAAAGAGGTTGTGTGTCTACAACAGTGAACTGTGTTGGAGTAGTAAGAGATAGGGATGTCAGAGAGTGGAGGAAATGATGTATCCTGTGGGATCCTTTAGATCACATAGTAGAGACAATGTCATGTCCTGAATGTGAAACTGCAAAACAATGTTCAGAACAGATGAAAAGAAATCCGCAGCATATTTTGAAAGAATTTCTCTGATTTATTTTCATATTGAATTGTGGGTCAAGACTGACTCACGTGATTTTGGATTGAGCATCTTCAAGAACAAGGTTTTCCTCATGACCACAAAGAAGGTTATCTAACTGTAACAAAATTGGGGTAAGATATGGAAATACGTGTTACTGAAATTTTATGCACTATTGCTCACTTCAAGGTATCAGTGAGAAAGCCAATTCAAGATGCTATAGGATCTACTGAGTTTAGGAAATCACTTAATATGGAGATATAACTCTAAACAAGTTCAGCACATAAGTTGTATGAAGCCCTTGAAAATGGAGGAATTGCTAAGAGTAGAAGTAGAGAAGGGATTTAGATTTGAATCTCAAAGAACATGGAAATGTTTATGTCGTGTGTTTAAAGCATGATACTGGATTTACAATTTCCAAGACAGAACGACTGAGTGAAGAAAACAAACATAAGTGAAATCTCGCAAGGCGGCCAGTGGCCAAAGAAGTAAGCTCGCCAGGCGGGTTCACCAGAGTCAGACAAAAGTAGTGGCTTGAGATTTATTAGAGTCTGTGTCCCAGGCAAAATCTCCAGCCCCCCGGGGTGAAAGTCGGGGTGGGAGAGCCAGAAGAAATCGCATGTGGCTTTGGCTGCTCAGGGTTTTTATACAGGGGAAGGGGTCAAGGGTCCTTCCCAGGAAAAGGTGGACCCAAGGTGAACATCAGTGCCAGCAGGTCTGCCTCATTGGTCACTTCTGGCACAGTGTGTTGCTAAGTGACTTTGCTCCCTCCCCCTGCAGCCGCCCAAATTCGACCTAACAATAAGAGTGGTTTGCAAAGTAGAATCCAGGACAAGGAGTTCAAGGAAAGCAGCCTTCTAGGAAATGACTGGTTCATTCACAGAAAGATCTAAGTCATTCGAAAGAATGGAAAAAAGGGTCCTGAATCAATTAGTGACACCTTTACTTCTTTACAGTTTGAGAAGTAGGAGTTTATAGTTAACAGTGGGGAGTGAAGGGCCTCAACAAAAATATTAAGATTTTTTTTGTGTGTGTGGTGATGGAGATCATCAACCCAGGGCCTCACACATGCCAGGCAAGCACCCTACAAAGAGCTATGAACTTAGCCTGGAATTAAGACTTTTAAATGATGGGGCTGAAGGGTTGTCAGCAACTGGTCGTTCAACATGCATTTTCCTCTGTAGCTTAGCATCACATTCTCTGTCTTTCTAGGTCATAGGACTAAATTCTTCTTCAGAACACATGATGGAAAATGAGGTTTTTAAATTCTTCGTTTCCTCAAACAGAAAAGTCATTCTGTCTCTTTTCCTTGTCTTCTGATCTTCTGGCTGATTAGGAGCAACAGCTTACAGTCACATTCTAGAGTCACAAGAGAATACTGTATGCACGTTGCTTTCCCAGGAAATTATCAAAATTCAAAATGTGAATACATATTGTTTTTGCATCATCATAAATTTTTTAAAAGTTGTAGATCAAACCACCATAAATCAGGGACTATTTGCAATTTCATTCTAGAATGAATTTTCTCTAGGTAGTTTCGGTCCTTTCTGGACAGAATAATAAAGCTTTAAGAAAATAGAATTTCTTAGCACGTGTATTGTCCTTTCTACTAACACTGTTATGTAACACGTATTTTTAATTAAAAGAATTTATAAATCGTCAAACAGACTCACTTTCCCATTATGTTTATTAGCTGTGCATCACAGTGACAAAATTACTGAACTAGAACAACTTAGTGGAGGAAAATTTTATTTTGATTCACAGCTTCAGAAGTTCAATCCATGTGTTTTAGTCAGCTTTTTCACTGCTGTGTCTAAAGGACCCGACCAGAACAACTGTAGAGGAGAAAAAGTTTATTTGAGGGCTCACAGTTTTAGAGGTCTCAATCTATAGACAGCAGACTCCACTCCTCAGGCCATAAGGTGAGTCTGACAACATGGCAGAAGAGTGTGATAGGTGGAAGCCGCTCATATGGTGATCAGGAGACAGAGAGAAGGGTCTCCACTTGCCAGATACAAATCTATATCCTAAAGCCACACCTCAATTCCCACCTCCTCCTGCCATACCCCACCACTTCAGTTACCACTCATTTAATCCCTACCAGGATATTAATTCACTAATTGGGTTAAGACTCTCACATCCTAATAATTTCTCCACTGCATTGTCTCACAGTGAGTTTCTGGAAGACACCTCACAACCAAATCATAGCACCATGGATGATGAATTCCATGTTCTGGGCCCAAGGCAAGACAAAACATCATGGTGGAAGGGCATGGCAGAGAAAAGCTGCTCTACTTATGGCAGTTGAGGACCAGAGAGAGAGAAAGGGGCCGGGACAACATGATAAAATGCCCAAGGGCACACACCGAAGGACCTACTTCTTCTAGCCGTTCCCTACCTGCCTACAGTTACCACCCAGAATGTTAGTCTTTTCAAATCATTAATCCACCAAATAGGTTAATTCCCTGATCAGGTTGTGGCGATGTAATTTAATCATTTCATATTCTGCATTAACACAGGAGCTTTTGGAGATAAACCATATGCAAAACATAACCACCATCTTATCTAATCTCCACCCTAAATTCTTTTAATTATTTATTTATTTATTTATTTTTAGTAATGAGATTTAAAACTTTATTACTAAGCTTATCTCCAGTCATTTTTTTAAATATATTTCAAGACAGGCTCTTGCTAAATTGTTGAAGATGAGTTTGTCCTCAAACTGATGATCCTCCCCTCTCAGGCTTTCAAGTTGCTAGGATTATAGGCATGTATCCCCGAATCACCCTAAGCTCTTTGAAATGTCCATATTTACTACTTTTTTTGTATAATTGGGGCATTATTTCCAGGTAAGCACACTCTCAGAATTCTAGGACCTGTTATTGCACACATAATTCCTTTTGACATATCTGAAATTCAAAAATAAGCTGGGAAATTTATATTTCATCTAATGTTGGCTTCGCATGACTGCAATGTGAATAATACTGACATACTCCCCAGAAACAACCTCTGTTTTTTGATAATTACGTTTAATGCAGAAATCATTATTTTAAAATAAAATAATGATTTGGCATTGTGGAATTTCAGGATATGTTAATTATAAAGCCCAAACTGGATATAGATATTTTCTTGGAATATATTTTACTCAAATGTTGTGAAAGATGAACAAATGTCAACTGGTCATTTACACAAAAGAGATGACTCAGGATTTTCAATAAACTCTTATGACCAGAACAGTGTCTATAGCTACAATTTTCACATAGTCCATGTGTTAGTCCTGTGTGTGGTGTGAAAACATAGCATATGTAGTGTTTGATGTTTTAATCATAACATCCAGGTATTAATTAAACTTTTTAACTTAGACAAGTGAAGACATACTGCTATAATATATTTATAAAAACAAATGACTATTTTAGTAACATTTTATCTGCATATAAATAAGACCTACACTAAAGGAAGTGTTATTAATCTATCTGGTTATCAAAACATAATATGCTAGTCTTTCCTATTCACAACTGTAGGCTGAAAATGTGCTACAAATTACAATAAATTTGGGGGAATTTTTTGTACGAACGAATGACTGCCTGATACAGAATAGATGAGAATAATTTTTCAAACTAAACTTAATTTTTAAAATGTACATTACTTATAATCATGCTTTGGAGAGATTTTGAAGTATTACTAGAACATGTCTGGAATTATGTTAATGTAGATTAAAGCAGTGATTACTCTGCCAACTACTTTTCAAGGATAAGTAACTATTGCATTTATTTTAAGTTACCCATATTTTGATAGGATAGTGTATCTTTAGTATGCCAAGTTTGACATCTTACCAACATTCTCATTCATTGATGAATTTTCCAATATTTTATTCACTTATGAAAAGAATGAATTACCTAAAGTCAGGGAGTAACCTCTCTAACTTATTGGTAAGAGAATAGAAGCAGTGAGGTATATATTTTAAGGAAATTAATAAGTGAAGAGGGATAACTATAGAACCATTTCAATTTGTCCAACAACTTTCCCTGTGTTTTTAAAACATTAAGGGGAAAATTCAAAATAAAGGGCAAAATTCATATAGGAGAGGTTATTTAAAATATCTTCTTGCAAATACTTTTACATGCCATACAGAAGATTAAGGCAAATATTCTTAAATGATGTACTAAGCTTTTTTTTAATTATTATTTTGTAACAATTTAATTTGTATACACTTAATATGAAATGTAATCTGAAATTAATGTGCATCACTAATAAATATAAAATATTACATAGTGTTTCTCATTCAGATCAGCACTGCCGTTTAATATGAGAAAAATGGTTATGTTATTTTCATGACCTCAGTATTATAGCTGATTAAACTATGACACACAGAGTTATGTTTAAAATACTATGGCATCTATTTTAAATGGTAACATCTTGCTAAGTTAATAAATATTACACATGCTTTAAGACTACTGTCTACATAAACTGTCCAGAGTACACGTTGCTTTCCTTCATTTCTCCTTCTATATATTTAATCAAGGGTCTTAAGTTTACATTCAGGAAGTGACATTTAGCCATTTGTATTTATCAACTACAACTCTGTACGGCACTGGAGAATAGAATGACGGAGAAATGATTTGAATAATTAATTTTAAACCTCCCATATGATGTGACTCAACATCTGGCAAATTTACAAGGGAAAAACATTAGAATTTTTATTACATGTACTCTTCACTCATTCAGTGTAACTAATGTTTATGAGCTACTATTCTAAATTCTGTTCTGATTCTGTTTTCACCTGCCTTTGCCATGAATAACATTATAGGAACATAGTTCGTGTATCAATTAATGACTAAGTGTATGTAAATATACATGCACAGAATAAGTATTTTTATAGTTTATGCAGCTGTCAAATTAGTTTTTCTATGTATTGTTTGAACAACTGAAGTGTTAAAATTAATTGTAACAATGAAAATTAAGTTTAAGATCCATTTTGGGTAGTAAAACTTGGATGAAAAATGATGATTATACTACTAAAAGGGAAACTACTTTATTCAAATCATTTTATAAGTAAATTCTAAATAGTTATTGCATATCTGAAGGATATATATGCAATATATATATACACACATATATATGTATTTGTGTTTGTGCTCTGAGCCGAAACATCAAAGCACCACAAAAAGTAAATTTTGATAAATTTTCTTTTATAAATTTGTGTATATATATATATATATATGATGCTTTCTCGACATAAGAACGTCTAAAATAATCTGATTTATTAAGTTGTCATTTGTCTTAAAAGTGATGTAATTCATTCCTGAAAACTTTCTCAGAAAACAGAAAGTAGGAAATCATTTTACTCTGGATAATCATAAACAATATATGTATGTGTGTGTGTGCGCACGCCCGTGTGCACATGCGTGTATCTGGGTCCTTGTTTTTTAAGCCAATAGATGAACTGCCTTCACTGATAATTTTAAAAGATGCATCCCTATTGGGAATAAGCTTTTTTAAAAAAATAGGCATCTGCACTGAACAGTAAACAGATAATACTGAAGGAAGAATAATTGTTTTGGGGTTTTTTTTGCCCTCCCTGGTTCTTCATTGGAATGAACTTCAGACAGAATATCTGTTTTTCTATCTATCTATCTATGTATCTATCTATCTATCTATCAATCATTCATCTATCTATCTATCATTTCCCTATCATCTCTATATCTATCATCATCTGTATCTCATGCCAGGAAATGCATAGTTCCTAAAGAAGTGGTTTTGGATTCTAGCATCTTTTACAAAGAAGAGTAAATTTTCGGAGAAGTGACAAGGCAAAGGAAAAGGACATTATTATGGTAGCACATTTGGGGAAGGCAAGTGAGTTGCAGATAATGGCTATATAGTAATACTTAATAATATAGATTTCTCTGGTACCATGTACAGGTTGAGGGTCTATAGTTATCTTGAGTATTTAGATTAAATTGTGTCTGGATTAGATTTTTATGAAAGTTTTCTAACTTAAAAGTGTTTCATATAACATTATGACATTGCTATGTGAAACATAGTATATAGTTAATGCTGTATTATATGGTATATTATAGCAAAATGCTATATGAAAAATACAGATTATGAACATATTTTGATTATAATGAAATTTAAACTATCACACTAAAATGTATGTGGTAGGACCTACAACATTGTTTGACATTTTCTTTATAACCAATTATAATTGTTTCTCAGATGTCATGGATCAAGTGATCTATTTTGCTTGAAGGAAGAGCTAGATATAATAGCAATAGTTATTTTCACATAAGCATAGACACATAAGCAGATGAAGAGAGATGCATAATGAAACTGAATTTATCTTATATTTTAAAGGAAGATATTTTATTAATATTTATACCATAAAATCATGAACTGTAATTGCTTTAGGAAAATATGTTGTAGTGAGCATGATTTATTCATGTCTTCTTCTAAAGAACAGTATTATTATTGTACTGGTTGACCAAATTCAAACACTAAACATAAGTTTGAATAAAATATAATTTCATTATGTAATCTTTGAATTATTCAAAACAGCACTCACATTTCTTTTGTATTCATAAAGTAGGAACTTATTTCCATATTGAACAAAGACAGAACTCAGAATTAAATGAGAACTATTTTTACTATTTTCAGGGCATTATGAAACAGTTGTCATTATGTTGGTGTTTTTCTCTCTGCCTCATTCAGTATCATTGCTGTATTTAAGAAACAATGAAACACTTCCTAGGATCCAAAACTATATAATAGTAATAGTCAAGTATAGGTTTGATCAGTTATAAAAGCTATAAGATAGAGCAAAGTGAAATTTTTATGTCTGTTTAAATTTAAAATGTGTCATATGAAAAATATCTTTCCGGTTGTGTGCCTTTTTGATATTTCTGAATTCTTCGTATTGCATGTTTGCAAATGCAGCTTTTTTGTTTCTCTTCTAAAAACCACACATTGAAAAATCATGTCCACCTTGTAAAAAAACATATCTGTAAAATACAAAGAGCCACATGCTGCTTTTCTTCTGCATTCCTTGTGCTTCTTTTAAAGAGTCTTCTTAAACCCAGTGATTCTCATTTTAATATTAATTGTAACATTTTGCACTTAGATAGTGCTCTCCCTCTGAAGTGAGGGAAAGCACTTAGCAGTGAAAAATCTCAGCCATCAACCAGGACAAATATGTGAGGGAGGACTCCATAAAAGAAAAGCCAATTTAAACTAGGAGGTGATTTGAATTCATACCCCTTTCAATCAGGCAACAGGAAAGGAACCAATTTTTCACTGACCCTAAAAGTTTGCAGCAGAAGATAAAGGGCTATTCCACTACTGGGGACCTTGTGATCCAAAAGACATATGGGAAAGAGAGGAGAACAAGAATTACACACTAAACCTGTCCACATGAAGCTGATGAAATGGATTATAGTATGCCAGGCATGGCCAGATTCATTCCTCTGAGCAAAACTTTTTAAGTGGTAAATTTCTAGGCAATGAATACTGATCAGGAAACCCAGAGCACAGCAGAACACACACACACACACACACACACAAACACACACAACTACATTTGTCTGCTGCTTTGTGTATTAATGATGTTTAAGTATATAGCTATTAATGTCAAAAGGAACTTTTTGTAAATCCTTACCACATCCCTTGTCAGAATAAAGGCTTTAAGACCTTAGATTGTCATCTGAAAAAGGGAGAAGATGATTCACTGTCTGCTAGATTATGAATTATAATTAAAATAAGGAATACATGCAGTATTTTAAGTTAGTGTTTAGTTCATTGGAAATATTTAATAAATGATAAATTATCATTAATATATTTATGCAGTTAAACTTCTAAAAATGTACATATTGTATAATTATCTCTGTTGTTCCTGATGTAAACATATTTTTGTTAAAGTATAACAAGTGGATCAGGGTGAGGGAGGAGGGGAGGGAAAAGGAAGGTCCTGGAAAATGAGACTGACAGAATTATGTTATGTGCGTGTAAGAATATGGCATAATGAATCCCAGCATTATGCATAATTATAATGCACCAATAAAAAATAACGGAACATCAGTTGCATTCAGTAAAGCCCTGGTGCATTGTGAGCTGTTAGCTTGTATCGCAAAGCAGGAATCATGTTTTGGACAATGGTCCACCCCAACTCTAGCTTTACCTGGAAGCAGCATCCGTGTTTCCATGTATTTCAAAACTAATTTTGAAAATGACAGCAGCAGTGTCAGCCTTTTTTGTAAGTATTATAACAAAAATCTGAATTTATGCAAGCATTTGGCATATTTGATCCCAATTCACTATTTATTCTAGCTTAAATATATTCCTCAAAGACATAGGTTTGGAAACTTGATCCTCCAAGCAACTGGTGGGGCCTATTGAGAGGTTGTTAGGCCATGAGGGTGGAGTGGATGAATTAATGGCAATAGAGAGTAGGTGTGGTAGGAACCAATTTAGCTCCATTTTTCCTTTCTCTCTCTTACCCTCTCTTGATCTTCTACCTTCTACCACCAATTAACATAGCAAAAATTTATAAAGTCCTCACTAGGTTCCAGTGCCTTCGTCTAGTACTTCTGAGTCTTCAGAGTAATGAATGAATTAATTCTGTTCATTATAAATGACTTCTCAGTATTCTATTACAACAGCACAAAGAGGACTAATGTAATATTCTATCAACTGAGTCTCCTTCTGTAACCCTTGGCCACCGCAAGTGCATATTTACCCATGAGGGGGAGGAAGAGTATCAAGAGTGGTGCCCCAGCACACATATCCTTGCTCAATCAAAGGTCAGATGTGAACAAGAGAAACCTGCAGATCATAATGCACAAACATTCTCTTGAATGAACTTTGGAGTCTTTGATATGAATGTGACTAACTCCCACATCCAGATAACCATTGTCCTAAGACCAACTTTGGCTAAAAGTTTGATCTTTGCTTTTTCCTTGAGGCAATATATAGTGTTAATTACGATTAACTTCTTCATCTTCCACCTCAAGAGAAGGAGACCTTTGTTAAGAGTTTGTAATAATTCATTAGATGCTGGTACTTAATATTAGATGGAAGATTATTAGATATTAGGTAAATTTGTTTTCAAAATAATTCATGATTAGATTTATATATTAAAAATACAGCATATGAAGAAAAATTCTCCCTCAGCTTAAAAAGCCATGACACCTATTTCTAGGAAGAGTTTACAATCATGAAGTGCATTTTTAATTATAAGGAATATTTTGTAATACATTTAATAATATATTTAGAAGCTAAGCCAAATAATAAACAAAATTATCTTAAATTTCAAAATAGTTAAAAATGGACATATAATATTTCAAAAAATATTTATTGGTTATCAGTGATATACTAGACTTTACTCATTCAAGAAGTATTACATGGTCATGGATTTTATGTTGTACACACACACACACAAGACATATTTTGATGACTATACAGATGTGTTTTAATGACTATGATGGTGGGGAGCATTGTCACTAGGAGAGGAATTAAAAATAGTTTTTGAAATAAATATTCAAACCTTATTTTATGCTCCATTTTCACATTAGCAACTCCATATGACCTGTTAAAATGAAAACTTTCAAAAATCTTGTAATTGTTAGTCTACCAACACTATCAAAAATATTAGATCCACCATCCTTACACTTTTTCCTGGTCATGAAGATATTTAGGTTAAAATAAAGCACTCATCCATACAATAGCAAAGCAGAGTTCTTTCCAATATTAATATTTGTTATAAAGCATTTCAAAAGTCCGCTAACTCAAGCAGTCTGTAGTTGAAAACACTCTAATGCCAGATGGAGTATCAGAAAATGTGTATGAGGCTTTAATTATCTGAAAACCCAAAATGAACTGCTACTCATGATACCTGGGGATTTTAATGAAGAGCATACATATGTTCTTCTTGCTAATTGAAGATGAGTTTCATTTTAATGGATATGATCCCCTGAGAATTTGAATCATAAAAAAGGGAAAGGTTGAAAAGAATTTTAAGATTCCAAAATAAACTTTGCTAAAACCCTGCCTGTTGGATAGAGCATTATTGGAGTCATTGCATGGCAAATGGTTGGACTGAATATATAAAATATTCGTGATAGAGTAAGTCAGGAAAGTAGAAGTATCAATTATTCATAGTTATCAAAAAAGTGATAGCCAAATCAAAATATTAGTGACATGTCTGAATGAAGTATTAGATTTACAGACTTAAAGATAATTATGAGATTTTTTTTAAAACCTTGGACTATAGATAATGTATTAATAGTAGCTAATATTTAAAAATAGAGAATCTTTTTTTTTCAAAAGTACCCCAAATGACTCATCAAAACTTTAAAAGTAGAAAATAAAAAGTGCTATTTGGAAGTGAAAAGAAGTATAAAATCAAGAGGGAAAATCAGTCTTAATATACTTCAAGTATGATACACAAATTAATTATACAAATTTCAGTGTTCAATAGAACATATTATAATTGGTTATCCGGAAGCCCTGTGATTGGTTCAATGACAGGTCTCCACACAAGTTGTCAGAGAAGAAGTATTAGCTAATACAGATGTTGCTTTTAAAGCCAGAATTGGACAAGCAGTTAGTATAGAAATAGGGAATCTCATCAAATGGAGGAATGGAGGCCATCAGAGTCTGGGAAGTTGGAGACACCCCTGGAAGATGGGAATGTCAGTGTCTCCAGAGCCCTTTTGATCACCAAGGTTACCTGCTTAACTGCCCCTTCCTAAAAGCTGCAGGCAGGGAGTTGCTAATTAATGCCTCCTGGCTCCTACCTGATCTCCATGTGGCCCTTCCCCCTGCCACTTGCATCTCACTTTTTACTGTGTCACCAGGGCCTAATAGGCAGGAAGGAGAGAGAGATAAGTGTAGGAGGAAAGAGCAGAACAAAGAAGACCCTAACCAATAAAAGATGTAGGATGTGCTCACTTCTCAGGGATTCTAGAACACCAGCCATGGCCCCCCTTCTCCCTGCTGGGAGAAGTGTGTGTTACTACTTTTAAATAAAAACCTGCTTAATATGCTTGCCTTGGTGTGCCTCTCTGGTGTTATACTTCAACACCTGAGGAAGCAGAACTCGTCACCCGTAAATGGCGGTATCACTTTGCCAAAACAAATTATGTGAATTTCCTGGGAATAACCAGAAGTATAAACATGAAGAATACTGGGGAAGAAGGTGAGTCAGAGAAGAGCACCTTAGTCAGAGAGAAAAAGAATGAAAAGCACTAAAAGGAAGTGCAGGGTTTAAAGGTGGGGATGGTTAAGTGGCTAGAGAGAGGCTTGAAAGACCAAACTATGAACAGGAGAGAATGCTGGAGCAAAAGGGGGCAGACATTTGTTGCCAGAACCTCCCAAAATGGGCTGCATGGTCAGCATGCTGCTGCTGTCCCTGGCAGATACCTCACCTGTATTGAGCTAGGTAACTAATGCCTTAACAACTGGATGCTGTCATGAGATTGTTTAAAGAAACTCTGTTTTCTGATTGAACATTCACCAAACAATGACTATGGCGTTCAGCAGAGTATCAATGCTTCTGAACCCATATTTTATTAGAAGCTTATATAGTCTTTCATAATTTTATAAATTATTTTTTATCTAAAAAACATTGTGAGCATAAACATTGAAACTGTTGCCAAAAGCTCTGTCCTTATCCCCAGTAGCAATTCAGTAGTGAGGACACAGTTTTGAGAAAAAGGAAAAAGAAGTTTTATTGCTTTGCTAGCAAAGGAGAAACATAGGTGACTCCTGTCCCAAAGGCTGTGATTCCGCCCATCAGGAAGAACAGGGGCCTGTTAAAGGAGCTTTTCAAAGGTTACATTCCAGGTGTGCCCTGACAGGGGGCCCTAGGGTGTTAACATTCACTTGTTAACATGGGAGATATTCACTTCCTACAACCTCTGGCAGATATCTCCTTCCTGTGGAGCACAGATTCCTCAGGGTAATCTTGTTTCTTGCCCCCAGGTTAGGAAAGGGGAGAGGGAGAAGACAAAAAGGAAAATTTGACCCTTTTAAAAATAATTCTCAGAGCTATGGTCAAAAGGTGAAGTGGACCACTATTACAAAACTGCTCATCTGTGGGACCCTGTGTTGTACCCAAAGAAAATAAAATCATCCAAGCCGATCACGTAAAACCAAAAACAGCCTTTATTTTAGCTGGCCAGCAACGATTGCCCTTACTCCTAAAAGCGGGGTGCCGGGACATCGTGTGCCAGTTCTTTTATTGCCAACTTTTATAGGGCAAGGGAAGGGACCAGGGTGGGACTATAGGGAGGGGAAGAGGTTGGGGTGCGCTGGGATTGGGGTGGGGCTGACTCTCCCAATGGAGATGGAGAATCTCCCTGGGGAACATCAACATTCCAATCTGTTTTCTGTGGCTATAACACCTGATGTTATCAATTTTATTAGAGAAGAACTCAAATTGAAGAAACAAACTTAGACATGATTTTATCAATATACTGCCACATTGTTGTACCTACATAAGTGGCTATGTGGTCTTGACTAAGTGTGATTTTGGATTGCAATCATGTCATTATCTTTGTTTTGGAAGAATGTCCTTGTCATTGGGGTAATTTGCTTGACACTTCAACTTCCAAAGCTATTTTTCTTTTTAGTACACTCAACTTTCCACTACTATGTCAAAATACCTGAGATAAATAAATTTTCAAAGATAAAAGGTTTTATTTGGGCTCACAGTTTTGTAGGCTTTGGTCTGTGATTGACAAGCCTTGTTGCTTTGGGCTTGTGGCAGTACATTATGACAGAGGACATACGATGGAACAGATGATGGGTATATGATTAGGACAGATGGTGGAACAAGCTGTTTACATCATGGCCAGTGCATGAAAGAGAAGCAGAGAGTAGAGTACCAATATCCCTTTTGAGGCCACACACCCAATGACTACAATACCTCCTGCTACACCCCACCTCTTAAAGTGTTCACTACTTCCCAGTAGCTCCAAACTGTGGAGTAAGTCATTAACACATAAACCTTTGGGGAATGTTTAATATCCAAACTCTAACAATATCATTTATTCAAATTTCCATTTTTATGGTGACCATGAGGATTCTAATATGGTCTGATAACTATAACCATCTTAAATTAATGCTTTCCTGCATAGAAAAAAAATGATTTACTGATTTTAATATCATTCTAGAATTTAGTGAAGATTGTTAAAAAATGATGTATCTCTGTAGGGCTGTAACTGAGGACTTACATGCTGAAGCTATTGAATGCTTTTTTATACCTCAGTGGTTTGTCATCTAGTCATAATGACATAAGGTAATTGGGGTGAAGGGATCAGGATCTGGCATTAGTCACCCACAGGAAGAAAAGAGTTTCACCTGGCAAATGAGGTACAGTATTTACATGACATAATAAATGACAAGCACCAGAGTGCAAAAAACAGAAAATCATCTCAGTAGATACAAAGAATGAAGAAGCAGAAAATAGAAGATTCTCATTTGTGATGGTCCTGTAAGTGGGAAAGCAACTTGGCTAGCTCAGCACAGGTTCGGTTGTCTGTGTTCTCCAGAGATTACAAGGAACTGTCTTGTCCTTTGGTTTGAGGATCAATCACAACATACAAAAGCAACAATGGTACTTATTCCTTGCATTAAGAATCACACAAATCAGGGTTTAAATAATAGGACTGTTTATCTACAAGATGTATGACTAGAGGAAAGCCATTGAGACAAGTTTTCATGCAAGATCAAACATTTTATCTAGTACTCTGATTTTTCCTTTTTCATTGCTTTAGAGGAAGAAATTAAGTACACATTGTGAAAAACCGCTGAAATTGTTATACTCAGGACTTTGTTATATTCAGGAGTTAATTACTATTTAAACTCAAAGGAAATATCAGAATGTGTCCATTAAAACCTTTATATGTTTTTGCTCTGCTATTGGCACTAGGAGTTTGGCAACTTGGTTTCCCAAATGCCTTTGCCAATTTTCTGCCAATTAGAATTTTTTGATCAGCAATATGGGGGAACTGGGAAGCAGAAGGGCAAAGGAGACCCCTTTCACGTTTTCAGACTGAATCTGAGACCCAACTGCCCCAAGTTCACAACCACAGTGATCTGTGGA
>JAJEJO010002451.1:0-53674 GCA_020662805.1 Glaucomys volans
TTTTGTGTGTGTGTGTGTGTGTGTGTGTGTGTGTGTGTTTTATATAAAGATAGGGTCTCATTGAGTTGCTTAGGGCCTTGCTGAATTGCTGAGATTGACTTTGAACTCATGATCTTTCTGCCTCAGTCTCCTGAGCCACTGGGATTTCTGCTCTGTTTTTTACATGCATCACCCCAATTAATCCTCATACCACTTCTATGAAATATGTACTATTATTGTACCTCTTTTACAGAAGAACCTAAAACTTGAAGTGGTAGAGTATGGGCAAGTTCACACGAGAAATGACAATATTCAATTATAACCCAAATTTTCTAACTCCTGTGCCTGAGATCTAATCAGCATGTCAGCCGACCTTCCTGTAGAACCACCAGAATCCCAGGAAGTCTTAGGACTGTTCTTTGTTGCAATCCTGATTGATTTTGTCCAGCCTTATATGGCTATCCCAACACCAGAAGGGCATGGATAGAGAGGAGACAATAGCGAAAGAAAAGGTGAGTCTTAGAAACATTGTGTATTGACTATTTGTGTACCCCTAAAACTCCAATGTTAAAAACTTAACCTACACTAGAATGGCTTTAGGAGGTGAGACCTCTGGGATAGACCAGGGGATAAAGCCCTTATAAATGGGATTAGTCCTCTCAGAAGAAGAAACAGGAAAGACTGCCTCCCTCTCTTTTTTCCACCTTGTAAGGATTCAAGAAGACAGACAGCAAACCAGGAAGAGAGCCTCACCAGCACAGAATTTGCTGGCACTTTGATCTTGGACATCCTGGCCTCTAGAACTATCATAAATGATTTTTGTTGATTAAACATTTCCAGTTTATGATATTCTATTATAGCTGTGTTTTAGTAAGCTCTGTGTCTCTGTGACCAAAACACCCAACAAGAACAACTTAGAGGAGCCAAAATTTGTCTTGGCTCACAGTTTCAGAGGTTCAGTCCATCATCAGTCAACTGGGCCCAAGATGAGCCAGAACATCATGGCAGCAAGATATGGTGGCAGACTTATGACCACCAAGGTATGGTGGCAGACTTATGACTGCAGGAAACAGAGAGAGACTGAGTGCAAGGACACACCCTCAATGACCTCCTTCCTCCAGCCACTCTATCTGCCTATAGTTACCACTCATTAATGAATCCAAATTGTTAATCCATCAAATGGATTAATCCACTGATTAGGTTACAGCTCTCCTAATCATTTCACCTCTGAACATTCTTACATTGTTTCACACATGAGCTTTCTGGGAACACCTGATTTCTAAATCATAACAAGCAGCCTAAACTAAGACACGTATTAAAAGGAAGAAGAACAGTGTAAAAGAAAACATTCATCCACAACAAATAAGCATTCCTGTGTCAAGAGACTCAATTTCCAGGTCAAAGAAGGAAAAAAGAAAACCACAGTAATCTATTTTTAATACGTAGAAGCCAGATGCCTGGTCAGATCTCAGAATTTTCCAAAGACATCTGAGAACCCATCTACACATCAAGAATTAATAATAGGTACTGCAATCAAAAGCAAATTTAATTAAGATAAATGATATGACAGTTTATAGAAGAAATTCATTGAAGGGGTTACTTTTTCATCCATTCTCCTTCATTTCTTTTCAATCAACGTTTTACATTATTTGAGATTGATATAACTATGACTCTAGATGTCTTCATGCTGCAAAGTCATTGGAGTCCACCACACAACGTTTCTGTCTGGCAGTGAAACAGAATGCCCATAGTTGGTACTTTCCACATAATTCCAGGTTATTATGGACACTGGATTAAAAGTCCCTCCATTTCCAGGAGTCTTAAATTGAATTACCTAGCTCTATCTACGTAAATCCACAAGAAATGAATATGGAGAAAATTTACTTTGGGCCCTATCCAGAAATTTATTCTAGGAATAAATCCTATTTTTAGTCAACTATCAAGTGAGTACTTGCTAACATAAGCTTTCTGTTTTCTAACAAAGAACAGCTGCCTCATGCTGTAGTGAGCTCCCCATCACTGGGAATGTAATTTATAAAGACTTGTCAGGAGTGCTGGCACCTATCTGTAATCCCAGCCTCTTGGGAGGCTGTGGCAAGAGGATCACAAGTTCGAGGCCAGTTTGAGCAACTTAGTGAAACTGTGTCTCAAAGTAAAAAATAAAAAGTCCGGGGATATAGCTTGGGGGAAGAGCATCCTTGGGTTCAATCCCCAGTACCATAAGAAGAATGGAAAAAAAAAGCCAGATATGACCATTTGTCAGGGTCACTTCAGATGGGATTTCTATCTACCCTGGATGGCAGATCACCTCTAAATTCTGATAACCTCTAGGTCCCTTCTAATTCAAAAATCTATTATTCTAAGATAAGGTCTAGGAACATTTTTCTGTGACTGCCTCAGAGAAAATCTAATAACTCCAGGCACACAGTGGCTCTTGTTCACCATTTACCCAGGGCTGCTGCCTGCCTCCCTAACTTTCCATTAAGTTTGCAAAAAGTAGGAGATTTGGCTTCTGGGCTGCAATTTAATATGTGTGCAAAAGCGATATGAGGATCCTGCTATTAAGAAGGCTGTATTCCAAGAAACAGGGCATGCTTTATTAGTTTCTCATCAATTAAGCAGGGGAAACCTTCAGGCTTCAAAATGAACTCTGTCTCAGTGGTGACAGAGAGAGATCATTTTGTCTAAAGGAGCAGAAATTCACCAGGGACAATGGATGCCTCTGTTTTACAGGGGGAAAGGGTGGGGGTCATGTCTGTCTTAAATAGCTGTTTTCAGTGAAAGAGAAAAATCCCTTTTGAGAGAGGAGGGTGACAAGCAAGGTGACTTCAGGGCTTTCTCAAACTCCACATCCTTTCCCACCAAGATTCTAGTACATCCAATGCCATAGGAACAATGCACAAGAACTTTCCATACCAAGGAATATCCCTTTTCCTGTGAGAATCCTTTTTGCTTAAGTGTTATGGATAGCAGTGCCTTTTGCATCTTAACATGGCAGCACAGAAAGAATTGAGAACTACAAGCTGTGGCATGTGTGTGCACATAAAAATGGAAGGGGAATATGATCATTTGGTGGTTTTGTGGTGTATAGCAAAGGCAAGGATTGTAAAGAAATAATGTCAGAGAGCTGGGCTGATGCTTGGTCTTGGAGGGCCTTGTGTGCCTTAGCTCTCCTGTATTTCAGAGTCAATTAAGGATTACAGAAAAAGGAAGTGATGTGAATGTAGATCTGTCAACCACATACTGGGAGAATGTATTTGAATGCCTCATAGGCTTCTGAAGTCCAGGGAAGAAGTTTTGATCTGAAATATGAGTTTGAGTATCATTAAGGTATAAGCAGTTGATGGACATGGAAGGTAAAAGACTACCCACGGGAATAGAATATAGAGTTGTGTGGGGAAAATCAGGAACTTGGTAGTAAGATCAGAAAACAACCAGTGAATAGGGACAAAGGGGACCTAGAGAATGGAGAGTAGGGAGATCTAGGAGCTGAGACCACATTAAAGAGTGCCACCTTCTTCCATTCAAGTACCACTTCCTCTCTGTGAGGCAGAGGTGAGAGGGGCTGGGATCCAGGAACACCTGAATCAAGAGTGAGCTCTCCTCTGAAGTCAACAGCATTCTTGGAACTAAAGAAAAGTATATTGCAATGGAGACATTGGATAGGGAAGTGACATGGCACTGGTCTTGTGCCAAAATATTGTGATCTGATCCCTGTCCGTTTACTATTACAACCTTGGGAAAGTCACTTTGCCCCTCTCAGTTCTTCCATGGCTCACCTTGAGAGCGTTGGGTGATATGCTGTCTGCTCTCAACTCAAACAAGCTCCATGAGAGATTGAAATTAACCATTGTCTTCCTAACCCAGCTAAACCAACAATCATCATCCTCCCCAATGCCAAGAACATATCAATTTAGTATAGATGGCAAACTATTGCAAAATAAGAGAGCATTTCCTTTTCTATCTTAAACCTGCCATAATGTACAGACTCCAAGCCACATCTGGCTCCAATATCAAAATTACAGTTCTCTGCTCTTCCTGATCAAATGCAGAAGCTTTCCTGGACTGCTTTGAAAGTGAGTTTAGGATATTCTTAAGAGGTTTAAATGAATCTTTAGGGCTTTTCCAAGCTTATTTGGGTAAATGTAGTAGTGTTTTAGGTCCCAGAGGGGCATTTGACATGGACCTTGGTGAAGTGGGGACTTTATCACATCCCAAGGGACAGTGTAACACATCTGCCCCTCCTCCACCAGGAATATTAGTGCTCCTGTACTGTACCACAAGATCCCCTGTGCAAAGTCCCCACCCACACCAGAAGAGATTCTAGCCTGAAGCCCCTGACACATCTCAAATTACTTCAGTCCAAACCCACCCTATTGTCCAAGATACTCCTGGTTTTTTACTATCCTCAAGAAAATCCTCATAAAGAATCCTCTAACCACTTGCTCAAGTAACTAAGCTATGTCTGCATAAAAATGTATAAGAGAACAAACGTGGCATGGAGCTAACAAGACGGGGGAGTTGAATGTTTCTGCCATCTCTTCCTCATGTATCCTGATTACCAGTAAATGGCAGAATTGGTTTTAAAATATTGAACATGTGGTCATTAGTATCACAAGACTACAAGCACTTAACACTGAGATGTGTCAATTATTCATTCTACTCATGTAGAGTACAGTGTACAAAATAGCTAGCTGAAGAACCATTTGTAAGCTAAAAAGAGTTCAATAGCAGGAATTGCCATCCCAGACCACACATTAATCTTGACATGGTGTCACTACTCCTCCATTTCCCAGCAACAATCAAGGAGCTCAGAGGCTTCCATCCTCTCTTCCCATCTGGAAAGAGTGTCATTGAGTCCAGCCTGCTCTCAGTGGGGGAACATCACGGCAAATGGCAGAGAAGGACCAGGCAGATGAAAATGTCTGTCTGCTGAGGTGAGCCAAAGCACACCATCATGGTGTCTCCAAATGCCATTGCAGGCCACAGGATTCTCTCTGTTCCTATTGCCACATTTTGCCACCCCAGTCACCAGCATCACCTCTCCAAACTTCATACCTTTTCCTACAGCCCTGTAACTGCCTACAAACCATTGCCAATAACTTTGCATGAGAAAAAATCGCCCAACCCCCACATCACAACCCACTTGTGTTTGTTGGGCCAAGACCAAACCTTTCCTGTAACCTACAGGTACTTCAACCACTTCTGCTACCTCTCCAACCTCATCCCTCTCCACCTCTTCCCTCATCCTATGATCTAGCAATTTTTAAATTGTCAACTTAAAACACCAGTTCCATAAGGAGGCCATTTCTGTAAACCATTTGTAATGCAAGATCCATATTTACCTCTCTCTCTACCACTTGGTGCTTCAGGAGGTGCTGACTCAGTAATTGAATGCATGCATGTATGAATAAATGAAGGAATTCACTTAACAGCACTGTTGCTCTTTCCAGTAAGTTTTGCTTTCTAATGGGAGTTGGATTTGCTAAAACCAGTTTTCCTGAATGGCCTAGCCTCTTAATACTTTGCATTTAGGATGAACATTTATCATCCAATCTAAAACACTTGAGAATAAAAGAGAGTACTAAACACAGTTAAAATTATATATTTTAATATGTATTTATGGATTAAATACTGATTTTGATATATTAGTGGATTATTAAATAGTTCTATTTGAAGAAAAAATGATTTTCAAAATCAGTTTCAAAAACAAAATATTTCTATTGCAAACATTGAGTTTCAAGATATTTCAAAACTAAAAACATTTCTAAAAAATATTCAAATAATGGAAATTTATACATTGAGATCAAAAGCTTATTTATATTAATTACCTGAACATTGAAAAATCACGTAAGTAAAATAATCATCCTTTGTACATACTCATGTACTTAGTTTGCAAGATGCAGCTCTCTCAAATACTACATTGCTAATGTTTCCCTGATCATTGTTTTCAAAATGATCTTGTTTTTAATTTTTTCACAAAATTGCATTTTATGGTTAAGAATATAAAGTGGTTGACACAATTGACTCTCCTCTGTAAAGCACAGTATTTTTATTTGAGAAAATGTGCTGAGGGAAAATTCTGCTAAATAGAGAATAACTTGAAGTCTGATTAGTTTTTCATATTGAAATGTACAAAAAATTCTACTCTCATATTTTCACATGCTTTTTGCCTCCAGAGTAGCCTTCTTTCTTTGACAAATATTTTAAGGCAAAACACCCTATAAATTACTGATCCTTTTGCAATTTGGCTATATTTATTTGTGTAATATCATAGGTATTTTCAATTTTATTCCATTCTAGACCTGAATGTATATATTTTTAGTTAAAAATAAGAGCTCCCTGCTATGGTTTAGATATGAAGTGTCCCCTAGTGTGATGTGTGAGACAAAGTGAGAATGTCGAGATGTGAAATGACTAAATTATAAGAGCTGTAACCTCATAATCTAGTGGATTAATTCCCTGATATGGATTAAGTGGGTGGTAAATGTAGAGAGGTACGATGTGGCTAGAGGAGTACGTCACTGAGGGTGTGCCTTTGGGGTTTATATTTTGTCCCTGATGAGTAGGGTTCTCTCTCTCTCTCTCTCTCTCTCTCTCTCTCTCTCTCTCTCTCTCCTTTTGCCATGTCCTGAGCTGCTTTCCTCCATTATGCCTTTCTACAATGATGTTCTGCCTCATCTCAGGTCCAGAGCTATGGAGTTGGCCCACCATGAACTGAATGTCTGAAATCATGAGCCAAAATAAACTTTTTTTCCTCTACTTATTCTTGTAAGCCTTTTGGTCACAGTAACAAAAAAAAAAAAAAAAAAAAAAAAAAAAAAAACTACAACTCAGCCAAAATTTGAGCCAAACTGAGATCATAGCATATTGAAATATCAAACTATCAAACTCTTATTCCAACTGAGTTCTCATTGTTTAATTTGTTTTGTTCCTCTCATGCTTTGACGGGGATTAACTTTGATGATTTTCTGTTTGCAAACTTTGTTTTCAATAATTGCAAAATTACAATTGTCTAAAAGTTTCAAAATATAAAGGTTCTTGGTGTTCTGCTTATAGGATAGTTTCATATAACTTTTGAGGCTGGGGTTGTGGCTTAGTGGTAGAGCACTTGTCTGGCATGTGTGAGGCACTGGGTTCAATTCTCAGCACTGCGTATAAGTAAGAAAAATAAAGGTCCATTAACAACTAAAAAAATTTTTAAAAAACTTTTGGCACATTTTGGGCAAAATGTAAATAAAATTGAGCACTTGTTTCCAAAATAAAGTGAAAATCATCCCAGAGTTTGGTTCACCAAAGTAGGAGGATCACAAGTTCAAGGTCAACCTCAGCAACTAAGCAAGGCCCTCAGCCACTTTCCAAGACTCCACCTTCAGATTAAAAAATTAAAAGGACTGGGGATTTAGCTCAGTGGTAAAGTGCCCCTAGGTTCAATTGCCAGTATCAAAAGTAAGTAAATAAATAGCTCAAACATTTCTAAAGCTCAGTTACAGCAAAAAAGGACAGATAAACATGCAAAACTATCTTTTAACTTTGACATCAACTTCTTTAAAACAATTTCATAATTCAGTTATTCTGTGTAAATCTGAAAATGTAAATTGTGACACCTATTATTTCTATTTTGATTGAAGAGTATCAGAGCTTATTTGGACCCAGTTATGAATTTTCTGTGCACTAATTCCAAATATATTACCACTGCATACTTTTAAGTAAAAGCATTAGTTTTATCCTACACTGTGTCCTGCCAGATTTTATTAATATTTTCACTATAAAAAGAATAATTTTATCTTCAATATTGAACTTGGTAAGCACATTTACAACAGCATTCACAACAATATCCAGATTTTGCCTTTGAGAAGACTTCCAAAAGCTTTCCTTTGATGTCATGTGTTGGATAAAGAATCAAACTGTTATTGGAATTAATTGATTTTTCTACTCAGAGCATCTGATGACACTTTATAATAAACTGGCATCACTTAACTACAGGCTGAGTACTTCTGCTAACAGAGCCCACACATCAGCAGCTATGACTTCATGTTTTATTATGCACCGAGAAAAACTTGGAATTGAAAGTGAGTGAAATTAATTGAGAAGATTTAGATGATAAACATAAATAGCTTCATATAAATGAAAGTCAAGGGTCTCAGAATATTGTAAATGCATACGTTCTGCAGCTCCTTATAGTCTTAAAACAACTCCTGTAGTAATTTTGGAAGTAGATATGGATACTCCTTATTTAAAAAAATATTTTTAGTTGCAGGTAGACACAATATCTTTATTTATTTATATGTCGTGCTGAGGATCGAACCCAGTACCTCACACATGCTAGGCAAGTACTCTATCACTGAGCTACAACCCCAGCCCTCTTAATTTTCTTTTTTGTTTTTATTTTATTTTTGATGCTGGAGATTGAGTCCAGGATCTCATACATGTTAGGCAAGTGACTTACTGCAGCCCAAATATTGGATACTTCTTTATCAGATCTGAGACTCCTAATTTTGGGATAATCACTAATGCCTTTGTAGCTATGATGGTGAGCAGAAAATGTTCACAAACGTTTGTACATACTACATGTTCATCATCGACTTTCTTAAGAAACAGAAATTAAGTATTTCTAAATTGCCTTCATTGTCTTAGTTCATTTTTGAAAAGGGGCTTAGAGCAAAATAATATGCACCATAAAAACTGTGAATAAATGATGATATATTACAGCATAAAATCAATGACAAAACTATTGTAAGTAGAGTGTTCATACTACTTGGTATAGTGTAGGGGTGCTTGGCTTCTCTTCCCCACATATATTTTACATAAGCTAACCCATCATTTTTCATGTTTTCCCACAAACTAGTGACCTGGGGACTCCCTGTGGCCAGGTCAGGGCACAAGTCTTAATGAGAGAGACATCAGTAGCCGCATATGTGCAACACTGGCATCTATGTCTCCAGTCACCATTTGAAACCTAAGGAGTTCACCGAGTGAGATTTTTTCCAAACCCTGATAGAAATATGTTGGAATCTTTTCGCTAAAAGGCTTGGGAAGGAGTTGACTGTTTGCTGTCGTCTTTCAGATTAGATCACTGCACGTGTACTGCACACACGCCCTCCAAAAAAAGCCATGGAAAAATTTGGAAGCACCAAGACGTCTACTGAAGTCGTCCAGACTTCACAATATTATTAATAATAATATCTTGTTTAAAAATGAAGAATCTAAAACAAATGTTAAAGCAAACTGGATGCTGAAGTAATAAGCACAAATCAACTCAATTCCAGGGAAACTAAAATACACAGGCCTCCTTCATTCTTCCCTGATGCTAGAGTTTCATCAATTTTCTGTTATTGTTTACATGAGTCAAATATGATGAGAGAAATTTGGAATTTTTTTTTTTTTTGCAACAACAAGTATTTATTTCCTATCAATCTTGAGTGATTTCCACTTCAGACAGTTCATTTCAGTGTAAGGGGAGGGGATGATGAATGAAGGCCAAAAAATGGAGAAGACATCAACATCTAAATAAGGGGAAACATTTTTATAACTGTTCATTATTCTGTTAGGCCTTTAGAATAAAAATAAAAGTGGAAAATAACCCATTCCCAGACTCTGTTTAAAAATTTCTTTCATTGAGTCAGTTTTTCTCATCTGACTGGTAGATTCTGGTGAGACAACAGAAAGCATGAGGTCAATGTGGATGAGGTAAATGTGTTTTAGGGAGGAGGCAGTGTTAAGACAGGAAAATCTGTTTTCCCCTAAGTATTATTCCCCCAGAGCCATGGCTTTCTTTCAAAATAGTTGACATTTTCTATTCTGTCATAAAAATACAAAACAACAAAATGGACAGAAACTTTCCTACCAAATGTTAAACTCACCATTTAATTAAATGCTTGGAGTTCATCAAACTTCTTGAGAGTGGAGACTAGACTCCCAGAGGTTCTGCTCTACTTCCCACAGAGAAGACTGAGCATTGGTCCTGGTCTGAGGGATGAGGGGATGAGGATGAGGAATACCTCTAGCCTTGGGTGTGTGATTTTTGGCTGCTGAAATTTTAGAAAAACAGCATTGTTCCAAAACCTGTACAAACATATTACTCCACACATTTCCCCTAAACCAATGCTTCAGTAAAATTTCACTAATGAAAATAACATGTGCCTTGTAATCCACTCATAGCCCCTGGGACATCGAGAAGGTCAGGTGTCTGACTCTGCAGAAGTTGACAGTTCCCCTTTTTCCCTAAGGAAAATGCTTCATTTTAAGTCAAAAAATTAGGATGGTGTTGTTAGCAAGATGAACCCAGGTTTCAAACCACCTATATTAGTGCCAACTTGACTGATCCCAAGCATACATTAGCCCGTATGCTGAACTGAAGTTAAATTTTGCTATTGTGAATAAACAGGTAACAAAGGTAAAAAGGAATGCTGAGTTGCTGAACAATAGATTTTAAGGTTCTCTAAGACCAGGGCAACCTCACCATTTTCACTCTTTCCTCTGACAACAGTGATTATTGAACATGTATCTGAAAATTTAAAAATAGAATTTATCTTTAAATGTTTTCTCCTATAGACATTCATCAGTGGAGACCAATTCTAGGCCTTCTGCCTCCCAAGTGAAAATGGCTTGAACAAGTTTGTACACTTTTTCAACTGTACTTTCTTTACCCGGGAGGTAGAAATACTTTAAAAGCACTAGAATCTTCTCTAAGTGAATCCACTGTGGTTAGGGTTCCAGGTCTGAAGGGATGTGATATCATGTCGTAGAGGTAAGGAGGCCATTACGCTACATTACATTACACTGCAGTTATTTATAGCCAGCATCCTCTGCTGGACCATCAGTTCCTTGAAAGTAGAGCCAGTCACCTCAAACTGCATTATCAAGAGCTGTTAGAGCCAGGAACATGGTAGTAGCTCAGCAATCGTTTCTTCAGTTGGGTTTCCTAAGGCCAGGATGCCATAGTAATGGCTATGTTAATAGATTTGCCTGTTTTTTTGCTTCATACATTTAGTACGCCCTCACTCCCAACAACAATGAATTAGATTACATTAAATAGCTCAAGCAATCTCAACACAGGAGTCTGGACAAGATGTCCATAGAATGCATCACAGATTTCAAATCAATTCCCCTCATCATTCTAGATAGTGAATATTAGCGGGCTGACAAATAAACACTTGTGTAAACAGAAGGAGGAAAAAAAGAAAGAAGATGGAAAGTAAAGAAAAAAGGATGAGAAATACTTGAAACAATGCAGACAACAGGTGTGTCCTTTTTCATACCTATCTAAAATTTTTCTGAAACAAATTATACTTAAAATTCCTTAAGTTTTCCAAATGTTAACTATACCAGTCAAGTTTTTGTTGGCGTGACAAAATAACTGAGAAAAACAATTTAAAGAAGGAAAGGTTTATTTTGGCTTACGGTTTCAGAGGTTTCAGTTTGTGATCTGCTGGCTCCATTTATTCTGGGCCTGGGGTGAGGCAGTACATGGTGGAGGAAGAGCACAGCAAAGCAAAGTCACCAACCTCAGGGCAGGTGGGAGACAAGCAGGTGGGAGAAAAACAGAGAGAAGAATGGTCCACGAAAAAAATATAGCCCCCAAGGGTACACAACTCCTTTCAACCAGGTTCCACACCATTTCTATCACCTCCCAGTAATAGAATGAATTCATTCCACTCAGCAAAGAATCCCTCAAAAGATCAGTCCATCAATGAAGACAGGGCTTTTATGATCGAGTCACTTCTCAAAAGCCTTCATGAGCCTTTGGGAAACATTCCAGATCCAAACCATAACATTTACTTTGTTTAACATTGTGTTGGCTCTTGCCATGAGACTTAATTAACAAGAAGGAGGTTGAGGAAAGGAAAGGATAGTTTATCTTATCTTTTTTTCCCTTAGCATGTGACACAGGGCCTGCCCCACAGGATTATAGTTTAAATTATTTTTACTTACAGGAAAAATTTTAAGTTTTCACACACATAATCAAGATTGCTATAAATGTAATTTTGTGTCCATCAGCTTTCTGTCACTATGATAAAATACCTGAAAAAAAAAATCAACTAAGAAGGAGGAAAGATTTATTTTGGTTCATGGTTTCAGAAGTTTCAGATCATGGTCACTTGGTCCTGTTGCTTTGGGCCTATGATGGCACAGTGCATCATGGTGGGAGCAGGTGGTAGAGGAGGCCTGTTCACCTGATAGCAGCTGGGAACTAAGAGAGGAAGGGTCAAAGATTCTCATATCCTCTTCAAGAACACATCTCCAAAGACCTAACTTCCTCCAACTAGCCCCCACCTCTTAAAGCTTCCACCACTTCCTATCCTCACCCACGGCTGAAGAATAAAGCCTTTAACACATAGGTCTCTGGGGGTCACTTATTCAAACCAAAGCATGATCATTGCCCACTCTAGCCTTTGAACTCTTTCTGATTTTTATTATGCTACCCAAGAAGTATTCTGTTGTTACCAACCAATCCATGAAAAAACACAATCTTTCAAAACAAGCTGGTAAGCAGCAGCCAGAATTCAAATTCTAGGCTGAGAATTATTCTTAATAGTCATGCTGTATTATTTCCATTGCTAGTACTTCAAGGCTGGAACCTGTAATCCTAGGCCCTTGCCAATGAAGGAAATTGAAATTAAAGATATAGTTGTCAAAACTCAAGAGCTGAACATTAAACAATTGCAACCAGAGAGACAGAGTTCTCTATAATTAATACCCAAGCTGCAAGGGAATGGATTGCTTTTAGAATTACTCTGGTACATGTTAATGGTTTTCCTATTACTAACATCTTGCATTATTGAGGTACATGTGTTGCAATTGATATGCTAATATTGTTATTAACTGAAGTTCACGGTTTGTGTTAGGTTTTACTTTGTGTTGTTTATTATATGGGTTTGGACAGCTAAATGGGAGGGGTTCATGGTTGCCATTCCTGGGGACCTGGAAATAGGTTTCCAGACTACTACAAATCAGAGATGAGCTGAGGTCTAGACACACCTGGGTACTGATACTGTTTTTTCTGTTCACCCATAAAGTTTGGTCCTTCTGATGCTGAGTTTGGTGTAAAAACTGGGAAGCCCAATGTATTAGTGTTTCTCTAAAGTAGTGGTCTCCACTGAAATAGGTGGAAGGCTTTGGAAACTATTACTACCTGGATCCCCCCCAGAGACCCCCAGAGAGATTTCAGTAATCTGGGGTTTGTCCCGAGTACTAGCTTGTTTTACTTTTTAATCAGTTTTAATAGGTAATACATGTATGTGACATAGACTAGAAATGTACACAAAGAATATAATCAATCTTTGTCCAACTCCTGGTTTCAGTTACCCACTTCTCTTCTAGGAAGCAACTTCCGGAGATCATTTTAAAGCAGATAAGAAGTAATACATATTTATATATAAGATGAAAGTGCATCCTATACCATTCTGCACTTTGCATTTCTATGTTGTCTTTATATCTTGATTCTCCTTACCTTCTAATTTTTCTCCTATTATTAACATCATTTGTGAAATAACATGTGTTACCATTGATGTGCCAATACTGATATGTTATTATTAACTAAATTCCATAGTTTGCATTAGGGTTCAGTCTGTGTTGTATATTCTGAGTTTGAACAAAAGCAAGATGACATGTATTCATCATTTCAGATCCTATAGGATAATTTCATTGCCCCAAAATCCTCTGTGCTCCACCTATTTCTTTATCCTTCTCCATAAATTTGCTTTTTCCAGAATGACATATTTAGAATTTATAACATGTAGCTTTTTTCAGATTGATTTTTGCCCTTACAAATGTGCACTTAAAATTCCTCCATGTCTTTTCATGAGTTGGTAGCTCATTTATTTTTATCACTGAATGATATTCCATTGTACGGATATAAAAAAGTTTCTTTATCCAACCACTGAAAGACATCTTACCATATTTCACTGCACAATTATCATCATTGCATTAATGTGTATTCACAGGTATTCCATGTATCCTAATCTTGCAATAGGGACAGGTTAGTAATAAAAGATTTTTAAGTAATACTGGCACAGTGTTTTAAAAAGCTTTACGTAATGGTCATATCCCACTTTTTTGAGAAAAAAATACATAAACTCTTTGATGACTGTGGTGAAATATGGTAGTTCCTTCAAGTTTTGGCAATGTCAACTCATTTAGGTAAATACCAAGGGGCAAGGAACATGATTTCTGGATCACATGTTATGAGTATGTTTAGTTTCATAAGACACCACCAGACTATCTTCCAAAATAGCTGCACCATTTTTTATTCCCAGAGCAATGAATAAAATTTCCTATTGCTCCACATCTTTGACAGAATTTGGCATTATTTGTGTTTTGGATTTTAGCCATTATAATATGTATATAGTGGTATTTCATTATGGTCTTAATTTACAACTCCCTAATGACATATGATGTGTATTTTTATGCTTATTTGCCATTTTTATTGCCTTTATTACCCTTTGGCATTATTTGCCACTATTACTGCCTTTCTCTAGTGAATTGTTCAGATCTCTGAATCATTTTTTGCTGGTCTGCTTGTTTTAATATTATTGAGTTTTAAGAGTTCTTTGTATATCATTGTGGATACCAGCCTTTTATCTCACATGTGTTTTGCAAATATTTTCTCTGTCTGGCTTGTTTTCCATTCTCTGAATAGTATCTTTTGCAGAACAAAAGTTTTTTGTTTTAAATATATCTAATGCATCCAATTTTTTTATTCCATGGATTGTACTTTTGGTGTTGTATCTAAACATCATCAGCAAACCCAATGTTGCATGGATTTTCTCCTGTGGTATCTTCTGAGAGTTTTATAATTTTGTGATTTTTATCTATGACTTTCATCTATTTTGAACTAATTTTTCTGAAAGGTGTGAGGTCTGTGTCTACCTTTATTTCTTTGCAGTGGATTCCAAGTGTTCCAGCACCATTTATTAAAAAGATTTCCTATCTTGATTGAATTGTGTTTGCTCCTTTGTCAACTGTCTGTTAGGTATCTAGGGATCTTTAACCTGTCACCTCCAGGTGATTCTAATAGGTAAGTAGCAAAGGAAACCATTGCTTATGTAATAGTGTGTGGATTCTTCGTAGAAGTCCTCTGGTAAGATCATGTAAGCCCTGAGTAAAAAAGAAAGAAAGGAGCAGCAACATAGCAAGAATATACCTGTCTTTTCAATTCTGGAGGGTTCCTCCTGATGAGATAGTCTCACCAGCAGCTGCACATCTTGTTAGAACCCCAGCTTCAAGAAAAACACCCAAGACACATTGCCTCCACTCCTACATGAACCGCCTCACTTACTTTAAGGGGAATAGTCCTGACTGAAGAAAGTGGGCTCTTACAGCAGGTGGCTGTATCTGTAGCTCCTCCCTTCAATCCTTAAATCCTTACAGGATTAGTATTAGTGGGTTGACATGGGATGTAGGAAACTTACGGTCAGAGCCAGAAGAGCAGGAGATAAGGCTGAAAAACAAGGAGGAGGAGGGGGAGGAGGAAGAGGAGGAGGAGGATAAGAAAAGGAGGAGGAGGAACAGAGGAGGAGAAGGAGGAAGAAGGAAAAGGAGAAGAAGGAGAGGAGAAGGAAAAGAAAAGGAGGAGGAGGAGGAAGAGGAAGAGGAGGAGGAGGAGGGGGAGGAGGAGGAGGAGAGGTGGGGATACAAACGCTAACAGTTTAGGAAAAGCTCCCATGGCCATTTATAGCTAGGAATTTCATTGGCTCCTGTCTAAAGCACTCCCTTGGTAGGAACAAGGTTCAGAACCAAGGTGGTGGGTAGAATCTCGGGTGGCAGGAAGAATGTATGCATTGGTTCTGGTAGCAGAGCTGAGGACCTGTGATCAGAAGCTGGAATGAGAGTATACAGGAGAGAGGGAGTCACTATTAAGAACTGGTTGGCACCTGGACTAAAGCAGGAGTCAAGTGAAAATAAATGGGAAGGCTGAGTCCCTGGTGCCTAACGCATAATCAACTCATAAAGTATATCTGAACTCATGAGTGAATATGAGTGTTACAGATTCAATCACTTCAAATCACACTTTCTGTGATCATCATAATCACATCTCTTTTGATGGATTTCGTATTCTGGGATAGATGGTAACCTTTAAGATATATATTGTCCCCATGTGCTCTAGATTGAATTGTGTCCCTCAAAAAGATACATTGAATCCTTAGCCCAAAGTGCCTCAGAAACTGACATTATGGGAAATAGGGTCTTTAGTGAGGTCATCATGTTAAAATGAAGTCATTGTGGAGCTGAGCCCTTGTCCAGGAGTGGCAGAGTGGAAGCTGGGAGGGCTGGAGCATGGGCCACAAGCATGGGCACATGGTGGCACAGGTCTGAGGCACCGTGAGTCAGGGCAAGACAAGCCTTTTGCACTACCTGTCACATTGTAGTGGCCCAGCCCATTCCTGGCCAGTGCAGATGCCAGCTCCACACAGCACCAGAGCCCAGAACCCTGAGCATCCATGATCCCATCCTCAACCTCTTCCTTCTCCACAAGACCTAGGAAAACAGAGGGGGAAGATCCAAATGGGAGCAGGGCTAACCAGTAGTGTTGGTAGCTTTCCAAACCCTGATTAGCGTAAGTTTAGAACAGTAGCCTTGATCCATGCTACATTAACTCCTAGACTGTGCACTCAAGCAGCAGGGCCTATGGAGTCCCCTCTTGCCCTGTGAGAGGTCATTTTTTGTCCTCTCACACAAATAAATCCTACTCTTTTGCACTTGCTCTTCATCAACTGTGGATTTCATTCTTTGAATTCTCAAGACAAGAACCTGGAAAGAATTTGGTGGTGAGCTTCTGGGGTCTGCCATTTGAAGTTGTAACATATCACTCAATTGTAGTGGGAAAAAAAATTGGGTATTGCTGGCTACAACGGTAACAACTGACTCAGCAGGCATCCCTGCCTTGATTAGCTGATAACGCTACAACAGGCTCTCTGGGCTTTCTTATTTCTCTTATTTCTGGGCTGCAAAGGCTTGCAGCTTATGCAGAAGCAGAGAATCCAGTTTCATCTCAAAATCTAGTTTTAACTGGGGTGGATCCTAACCCCATATGAGTCATGTACTTATAAAAGGGGGAAATATGGAGACTGAGACAGATTCATGCAGAGAAAAGACAATGTGAAAACACACATGGTTAAGATGACCATGAACTGAATGGTGTAGTTATAGTGAAAGAACACCAACGATGGCTGGCAACCACCAGGAACAAGAGGCAAAGAAGCATTGCTCCCCTGGAGCCTTCAGAGGGAGCATGTCTCTGCTGACTTTGAGCCTCCAGAACTGTGAGAGAATGCATTTCAGTTGTATTCAGCTACCCAGTTTTTGGTCCTAAGTTACAGCCTTCCTAGAAAACTAATGCACTATGTCAAGATGCAACAATCAAGATACAATGGTATTATGCAAATTGTCCAGGTTCATACAGGTAGAAAATAAGTGGAACCATTGCTATTTGAAATGTGGTCCTATTTCACCAATCTAACTCTAGAGTTATGTCAAAAGTCTCAAGGAAGTCCTCAGAAAATTTGGAATGGAACCAAAGGACTTAAAATCAGGATACTACAGTGAGGCAGCCACATCCATGTTTATAGCAGCTCAATTCACAATAGCTAAACTATGGAACTATTCTAGATGCCCTTCAGCAAATGAATGGATTAAAAAATGTGGTACATATACACAATGAAATATTACTCCACCTTAAAGAAGAATGAAATTATGGCATTTGCAGGTAAATGGATGGAGCTGGAGAATATCATGCTAAGTGAAATAAGCATGATAAGCCAATCCCCAAAATCCAAAGACTGGATGTTTTCTCTGACAAGCAGAATGCTGATCCATAATGGGTGGAGGGAAATGAAGGAACTTTGGATTGTGCAGAGGAAAATGAGGGGAGGGGAGGAGGTGTGAAGGATGGTGAATTGACATGGACAGTATTACCCTATATACAGGTATAATTACACTATAGGTGTGACTGCACCATGTTCAGCCAGAGGAAGAAATTGTACTCCATTTGTCCATTTGTGTACAATGTGTCAAAATGCATTCTGTCATATGTAACTAATTAGAAGAAAAGCGTGTGTGTATATGTGTGTGTGTGCGTTTAAAAGTCTCAAGAAAGCAATGGTTCCTAGTTAGGTCTAAGCAGACCCATGTTGACCCAGTTCATAATTTTGGATGGGATGCTGAGGCCTGGAGTAGGGAGGCCCTACTAAGAGGTTGGTACCTTAGTGAGGACTATTCCTACCAGGATAAGTTTCCAATTTTTGCCCATATAAAAAGAGATGGGTTTTTTTCACATTTTTTATTTGTTTTAATTAGTTATGCATGAAAGTAGAATGCATTTTGACACATCATACATAAATTTTCATTATTCTACTTGTATATGTTGTAGAATCACGCCAGTCATGTAATCATATATGTACATAGGGTAATAATGTCTGATTCATTCCAATATCCTTCCTACATCCCTACACCTCCTCTCCCTTCACTTCCCTGTGCCTAATCCAAAGTACTTCTATTTTTCCCTAGCACCCACCCCTTATTGTCAATTAGCATCCACCTATCAGAAAAGAGTCAGCTCTTGTTTTTTGGGGATTGGCTTATTCCACTTAGCACGATATTTTCCAGCTCCATTATTTACCTACAAATTCCATAATTTCATTCTTCTTTAAGGTGGAGTAATATTCTATTGTGTATATGTACCACATTTTCTTTATCAATTCATCTGTTGAAGGCACCTACGTTTGTTCCATACCATAGCTATTGTGAGTTGAGCTGCTATAAACTTTGATGTGGCTGTGTCACTGGAGTATGCTGATTTTAAATCCTTTAGGTATAAACTGAGGAGTGGGATAGATAGGTCAAATGCTGGTTCCATTCCAAGTTTTCTGAGGAATCTTCATACTGTGGGGTGCTTTGTTACCTTGTTTTTTCATATTGTGTATCTTCCCATTTAGCAATGTGGATCTGAGACAGAACAGTTTCTACCCTGTAGACTTAGAGTGTCCCTGAAGGTTTCCAGTACATAGCCTTTAATATTGAAATTAATTTTAACAGCACCCGATGTAAACAATGTACAACTTTAAACCAACTAGCTCCTATTAAGACATCAGGCACTTCTCTCCCAGGTGGTTCTGCAGGCTGAGTGCCAGGACCTGTGGACCTGTTGCAGAAAGCTTTTCTGTATCAGGCAGATCAGGAGCAGGCACTAAGAACGGTGGGCCAGTCACATAACTGTGAGTGCTGGGTGGGTTGGTGACTAGAGAGGGGTTGGGAGACTGGGGATTAGGGAGCCAGAGGGCCCTGTTGAGTGCCAGACTGATGCCAGACCTAGTGGGAACAGGGCATCATTGGATGCCAGACTGGGAAGGGAATCGGGGACCAGGCTGGCATTGGGGCCTAGTGAGTGCCAGCCCTAGTGGACCCCAGGCACCCAGTGGATGCCAGACTGGCTAGCTGGGCAAACCAAGAACAAGATGCCCTCACACCCTCTTCCAACCTCTGACCCACTATAGCCAGTCCCATCCATCCACAAGCTCTTGAGGACTTGCAGAGTGGGAAGAGCTTGGCTCTCTCCAGCCTGTGCAGCAAGATGGTGGCCATTAGCACACCCAGCAGGAAGACCTCAGTTATAACCAAACCTGTAGGCAGGCACCTCAATAATGTACCTCGAGGCCCTGGTCAGTGTTCCCAGACAGAAGTGCCTGTGTCCTAAGATGGCCACAGAAGTGGCAAACCTGCAGGAACCTGGCTGGTGTCCCAAGATGGAGGCTGCCATGTCTGAAGATGGTGACAGCAGCAATGGTATACCAAGGTGGAGGTGGCCGCATTCAGAGGTGGGGCAGTGACAGCAGGCAGTGTGACAGCAGCCTAAAAAGAGGTTTTATTGAGGACATTTGATCCAAATGCACTCTGGGGAAAGGTACGAAATCTAAGGATACTAATTTTCATAATTAGTCATTCCAAGAGAGTATTCTCTTAAAACAAGGTTAAAATATGGTAATATCAGCTGACAAACAATGTTCACTCCAAAGCACCAGCATGAGAGGACACCTTCAGGGACTATCAAAAATTTGGGATCCTAAAATAATAGGGTTGGGTCCAGGGGCTTCCTTGAAGTATGAGGAGGGGACACAAATAGAGGATGCTCAAGATGACAAAGGCTTTCTTCTTTGATCAAAATTTAGTAAGGCTCCCCTGAGTCCTCTGCTTGTCTAGAACTGACCTTGGGCTTCCCTCTCTACTGTGGTAAAATGCAGTTTGAGAAAGAATCCTGCTAAGTGAAAGTTCCCCACCTTTTGTGACTTACCACTTTCAATATTTTATGACTTTGACATACCTTCAATGAAAATCTTATTCATTCAATTTTTCCAGAAAGCCCTGTTCCAAATGTTTCTCTGCAGCAGATTTTCACCCACAGACCTTCACCCTTGGCTGTAAATCCCTAATTGACCTTGTTGAAGTGGGAGTTGAGTCCAATCTCTTCCATTGCAAGAGTCCATTTCAGTTGCCTCTGTTATCATCACAGCCCCTCTTGAATAAAGTCTGCCTTAATGTCTCTACAAAGTTTCTTAAAGAATTTCTTAACAAAACAAAATTTCCTTTGTTTTTCCTCTTTTCTGTCTTTTTCTTTTTTTCCCTAGTGTAGAAACAAAGAGCACAGTGAAATGCAGGCAGAGCCAAGGCCAAGGTAGGGCTAGACTGTGACACTACAAGAGCAAGGTCAGGAGGGTCTGCAGGAGTTTCTGCACTTGGCTCTGGGAGACTCTGCAGCTGGCTTTCACAGCCATGCCTGACTGCTTGGCTTCCCTCAAGGTGGGGTCCAGGCGTCCACTTCCTCACCATCTGAAAGTGCTTTCCTCGGGCAAGAGCTTTAAATACTTCCCACATCTCTGTCCCTGCCTGCCCTGACTTCTCTTAGAAGGGAACAGCACATAGCAAGCATACACATAGCAAGCATTCATTGAATGAATGATTGTGTGGAATGTGCAATCTATCTGAAATGCAAAAACCGCAGCAGCACCAAAATGGCATGTCCTTCAATCAAGTCTTCCCAGGGAATGTTCCTGTGCATTTACTTTGACTTGTGTGTAGACAACCACTGTATCCAAAGGATAAAATAATGAAAAGGGAGCATATATGAAAAGTGTATTGATCAAGTAAAAAATAAGCAAGAAAGTGACATGCTGACTAATATAGATCACTGTTATGATATTAAATGGTAAATGAGCTTGAGTGTTCAATCATTCTCATAAATGACCACTATTAATAATATTCTTACCCAGAAAACCAAATTTTAGTTTTGTTTACTTGCTAGTTCTGTAGTATTCAGAACTCACATCAATGCTGATACTTTTTCCTGTATATTCATGCTGAGAGCTGAATTACATGAGATGTAATTAAATACCTAGAATCTTGAAGTTGGATTGTAAATTTAGAGGTGTTCTACTTAAGCCTCTAGTTGTCACTGAAAATCGTTTTATAATGTACTGCCATCAACATCAACACTACCATACAAATACATGAACAAGCACATGCAAGCACATACATCCATACACACATATACAGCATACGCATATGCATATAAATGCCCAGATACACACACATACACACACACATAAGTTCAAATGCTTACACTTGCATGCACACATACACACACATGCACACAATCACCCACACAGTCCTCTAGCTGGCTGCCTCCAGCTCACTATCCACAAGCTAGGTGCCTGAGGAGATAGCAAGTGGTATGGGTAGCCTTCCCCAAGACTGGTCACACACAAGAAGAGAAAATGAAGGTCAGAGGACATTCTCTCACAGGGAGAATCCTAGGCACATGGGAGTCTTGGATTCAAGAAATAAAACAAGATGAACTAAAATGAGGGAAGAGGAAAGGAAAGGAAATGGCCTGATACCCTACTGTTTCTTCTAACCCAACTCTGCTCTCAAATTAAAGCAAATTTACTTTCCCAACCAGCATTGTCAGCAATGAGTCACTGGTCAGGAGAAGTCTTATCTCTACCTTCCTAAAAATATCACCTTGTTATTTCCAGATGTGGCTGAAACCAGAGACAGTGCATTCCCAGATCTCAGCTACAGATAAAAGTCTGTTATGAACAAATACCTAGAAGGCAGAACTTGTTGGTGTGAATGAGTTTCTGTTAAAGTGTAAATAATATCAGATATTTTTCTGTTTTGATAGACAGCCAGCCATACAACAAAGAAACCAAGCAGAACAAAACAAAAATAAAGTTCACAGAGAGAAAACTAAAGATATTGGATGATTCTGGCATTTACTGATAACTGATCCTATTTACAAATGCAACTTAAACTTTTTTGTTTTGTGAGTTTTTACAAACCTCTAGCCCCTCCATCCTTGCATAAAATTATCTGAGCTAGAGTATTGGCTTTGTTAAGCCATCTATCCCTGAGGGTCTATCTTATGTAATCCTTGAGCACACATGCAAGTACAGTGCCTTACATGGCACACTGGGGATATTAACCACCTATCTGTGCCTAACTGCTCTCTCCAGGATAATTTGGAAAAGAAGAGGCAGAGAGATATGCTCTTGGGGGTACCCAAGACAAGTTTCAGTGATTCTCCAGGATTCACAAAACTCAGAAAATCTGTCATACACATGGTTATAGTTTTAACAGGAATTAAACACAGAGTACAATCAACAAGGATAAAAGGCACATCAAGCCAGAGACCCAAAGTCCTCTTCCCATCCTAGATGATCTGTCTCCCTGAAGTAATATACACAGTCTGTTATTTTCTAATAGCAATGATATGTGACAACATCATGAAGGATGGTCAAGTATAGAAAGCTCACCTGAACCTTGATGTCCAGGTTTTTTAATGAGGATCAGTCCCAAAGGCAAGGAGTGCTACATGGCTGACCATAGTTTCTGAGTGCCCAGCTACTCCAGATATCCAACTGAGACTATGGTAACCACAGTCCCCAACCAATGACCTCATTGATGGCATAAACTCGCCATCATGATTCAGGATCCCAGGTAAATAGAGACACCTTCATCACTAGGACATTCTAAGGGCTTATAGGTCAACTCCCTGGAACAGTCAAGGGCCAGCCCTTTCTTTGTGGAGTGCGGAGTTTGAGCACCCCATACCTGCTGAGTCAACCCTTTATTGCACAATATCAAAGACAGATAAACTCTTCTACCATTGAATATTCTGACCAACCATAGCGGCTTTCTAGGCAGGCACCACCCTGCACAGGGTCCTACAAATGAGAACCAATTCTGGCTGAGAATGGGATATATACAAATCAAAACAGATAACTTCCTGGTGTTAAGCTTTTTAAACATTCTGTTTAAGAACTAGCATACTTGCAAAACAATATATTTCACTTTAGTTGATGCTTTTACTTGTGAATTTTATGATTCTCAGGGAAAACTTTAAGAAGAGATGTGAAAGTTTATATTTCAACATGACAAAGATGCTATCACTTTCTCTAGATATAGTGGGACATCACTGTAATACAAAATTGGATGTATAAAATGGAATATACCAACACCAAAAAGGGAATTCAAAATTATCTCTGAAAGAAAGTGGATGGAGTTGTTTGATGGATAAAATACACAAGAAGGACATTACCTAGATGAACAGTTTTCAAAGTGTGGGCTTTGGAACTTGAGAAGTCCACAAGATTCTTTCAGAGGTCCTTCAGTCATTATTATATTTTCTCAAAATGTCTAAGATGTCATCAATCTTTTCTACTTTGCTGACATTGCACTTGGTACGAAATCAAGCTGTGTAAATTTCCAATGCCTTACATGAATCTAAGCAATGGTAAAGGGAGTACCAGTAGCTATTCTATTTTTCACTCCTATGAATGAAAATCAGTTTCATTTAAGAATCTTTTAACAGTTGTTACTTGTTGAAACAGTAAAATTGTTAATTTTATTTATTTTGACTTTTAAATTTTGGGACAGAAAAATAGCCACAATTATTGGAAAAGGCTATTGAAATACTCCTCCCTTTTTCAGCTATATATCTGTGTGAAGTCAAATTTTTCTCCGTAGATTCCAACAGAAGACTGAAAGTAGAATAGATGTGAAAATCCAGGTTGTTGTTGTTTTTTTTAATTAATCCAGACTGTAAAGAGATTTGCCAAATGTAAAGCAGTGCTACTCTTCTCACTAAATTGTTTTGTTAGGGAAAATGTAGTTAATTTTTTTTTTTGTACTGGGAATTGAACTCAGGGGCACTCCACCACTGAGCCACATCTCCAGCCCTATTTTGTATTTTATTTAGAGACAGGGTCTCACTGACTTGCTTAGGTCCTCACTAAGTTGCTGAGGCTGGCTTTGAACTTGTGATCCTCCTGCCTCAGCCTCCCAAGTGCTGGGATGAAAATGTAGTTAATTTTTATGGGAAAAAAACCTCAATATATAATGAATTTATTATTGCTATCTTTAAATAAATGAATAATAAATATTTTTATAAATTTGTTTTAATTTCTAATATAGTCAATATTGATAGATAAAAGCCAGAAAATAAAAGCTTTTTAAGAGTGTGAAGGGTCCAAAACCTAAGACACTTAAGAATCACGTGTCTAACTCATGGTTGGAGGAGGATTCTGACTTCCTATTTGACAGAGTCCTAGAGAATTTGCAAGCAAGGTCAACTAACAAAGGGTAGTACTGAGAAATGGAACTGAAAGCTGAGGATTACCTTGAAGTCTGTATAGGAGATAACTGGGTCCCTTTTTCTATCCACCTCAAGCACAGGCCATAGGCCTTTCTGAGGGACTAACTGTTTTGTTTTACCCAAGACAGTTTTACTATCAGCACTGCTAGAGTTCCATGTCCTGGGACATGTCCTGGGAAGTCCTGCTTTTCCACCATGACTTGGGAGACTGGGAGGAAAGTACTAAAACCATGTAGCAACTTAAAAGCATAGGCGTTGTACACAACACTACTTTTAGTGTCAAACGGTCGTGGCTGAGATCATTTGCATCTATAGATCCTGTCACTGTCCACTCCTCGGCCTTCTGATGTTGGTAACCATCATGTGTGGCCATGATAATGAGTGGTCCATTGTTGCTTCACTCTGACTGATGTAACTTTAGTGTGCAATTTAAGTGCATTGTCATTTTTACTTGGCCTGTGGGGTAACTATTTTATTTTGTATTAAAATAATGCTGATTGAATTAATACATTGTGTGTATTGGGACCATGTTTCCTGGGAGTTCAGGTCATCAAAACAAGGAATATCACAATGCTAACACCAGCATTACCCAAAAATCATGAAACAGGAAAGCAATACAACTGTTATTTTAACAACAGAAGGACACATACACCTGAATTAGGAAGGAAATAAGCAAAACAAAACGTACAGCAGATATGCCAAAAAGAATTTAGGCTGGAAATATTAGGGAAGTGGATGTGAAAGCACATACAGACACTGAATCGCAGAAGTCTGGGATGAGATTTAAAACAAATAAACTTCTAAGTCAATCAAATAATTTTGTGTCCCAAAAGGACACCAAGGACACCAATGCTCATTTGGAGGTCATGACTGCTGAATTATTATTCTTTTCTTTTTGTAGCACTGGAGATTGAATCCAGGGGAGCTCTACCATTAAGCTACATCTCCAGCCCTTTTTATTTTATCTCCAGACAGGGTCTCACTAAGTTGCCCAGACTGGTTTCAAACTTGAGATCCTCCTGCATCAGCCTCCCCAGCAGCTAGAAAGGCTAGGGTATCCCTCCCCTGGATGCTCTACAAAATTGAAGGAAGCAGTGAAGTTATTATTAGGGCAATCCCAGGCAGCTAAATGGGGGCAGTGCCTCAGCAGCCGGCGCATGCACCAAGGAACAAGGCAGCCCGAGCACAAGGGGATCAACCAATCAGGCGCTGACAGATAACCCTTAAGGGCACCGCACAATCTCAGGGCAGTCAGCGGAGTCCCCAGCTAATCCCAGGAGGACATGGGGTCCTCTCCCCTGCCCATCATGGACTATAAAGGCAGCCAACTGGGCAGCGCGCAACTTCTTCTTGATCACAACGATATATTTTTGTTTGTCCCATGATATATTTGGATGTCTTTTTTGTTTCTTTTTCCAATAATTTTTGAACCTCACCATAAAGCCCTCCCAATAAAATTATTTTTTAATTACCTCTGGCCTGTCTGCTCTTCGGTCACCTTCCTCTGATATTATAGTTACGTTTCCTGAGTTGGAAGATGCAATTAAAATGCCTGGTGGTTGAACAAAAGAGAAAATTTTTACAACTGTGTGTTGATCCCTTAAACTCTAGCACTCTGTGTCAGATCTTAGCGGTGACCCTGCTTTCCACAATAGGTCAAGTGAAGTACTGAAGGGCAGCAACACACACCCACCCCAACACACAACATTCCTCTTATCTCCTAGGTGTTTAAAGAATGCAGTTTCAAATCATCTTGATCAATAATCTCTGCCCAAAATAAATTAGACTTTGGTCATCTATCTGCATATTTGGAAAATCATACAAATGTAAATTTTGGCAGATTCTATTTAGTCTATAAATTCCTTACCAATGAAAATGAAGAGGCCTTAACCTACTAAATGTCCCCCACACTTTGGACATAATACTGTTGAAAAGATGTGCATTGCTTACCTGTCATATTGAGGTTGTCATAATGAAAGTTGTTGATTAATTTTCAGTTTCTCCAAAATGTACAGAAGCACATAATGAGTCTTTTGCTGTTATAAAAATAGCGATATCGTCTTGCCTACAAGATGGTTGTCCTCATTGCGGGCCATATGAAACATGTTATAACGTTGGTCTGACATAAAATCATATCATCTAAATGTAGACAAGAAAAACATCCTTGTGGATAAGAATGGAGAAAAAATACAGCAGAAAACATAGACTTGAAGGCTGTTTTCTCATTTGGTAGTCTGTGAAAATCCTAAGGATCCTTTGAAAGAGAGAAACTGCACCTAAGTGACTCAGTATTGTGTGAAGATCTTGATGCAAAGCCAAGTATTAGGAGGAAAAAAAGATTATTTTGGAACTCAAAAAAAAAGCGCGTTACCAAGAAATAGCAATCAAATTAAATAGGATTTCTCATTTCTTTGCTGAAACTATAGCATATTTGGAATTCGGTTTTTATTTCGCAAGCTCAAATTACTTCTGTACTTTAAAACCATTTTCCCTGAGAAACATAGAGTCAGCCTATGATGATTTGTATTGTTAACACCGATGGGCATTTTATACATGGATAAACGAGAACATGAAGTTATAGATGCACAAGATCCTACTGACAAAGAGCTGGTCTAGCAAAATGAGCCTGTGGATACAAAGTGAATGGATGGTTTTGGAGACCAGAAAACTAATTTGTGCAAGTTTAAAACCTGCTATTGCTAGTAATTGAAATCCTAACTATTACATGATTGAATGCCTTTGTTGACAGATTATATAGTTTATACGATCACATTGGTCTGAAACTGAGAACCCGTATAATGTATGCTGCAAGTCAGTGAATGTTACTTTGATTGTCTTCAGTTTTACTACTACATAAAGGAAACAAAAAGATCCTAAAAGCTGCAATGAGTTCAAAAAATTATTGGAAAAAGAAACAAAAAAGACATCCAAATATATCATGGAACAAACAAAAATATATTGTGATCACTAAATATATATAGTAATTGTTTATTCCTGTTACAATCATGTACTTTTCTAAAATCTTATGTTTATGTATCTTGAGGATGTACCATGTAACCTATAAAATTTAAATATATAATACACAATACAAAGAATTATATATTGAGGACTTTGGTTTAGTGATTTTTGCTTTGTCTGGTATGACTGTATCCCAAGTTGCATCTCTAAAAAAATTGATCTCCCTGAATTTCCCAATACTTCTCTATCCAGATCTTCTCTAGATAAACCAGAAAAATCTGGGGGGAGGTTAGTTTTTAGTTTGAACATTGGTGACCCAGAAGGAGGATTTCTTCATCAAGCCTGGAGGGAGGTAGCCCTTCATTTGCCAGCTTACTTGCCTACCTCACAATTTGGTAAAACTTGCCCATTAAAATTATTTGCTTGAGTTGGAGGCCAGTGCAGGCAATTTAATAATACTCTGTCTCAAAAGAAAAATTCTAAGAAAGGCCTGGGGATGTAGTTCAGTAGTAGAACATTTGCCTAGCATGAGTGAGGCTCTGGGTTCAATCCTCAGTATCAAAAAAATTTCTTTAGCCATTCTTCTGTTGAAGGACATCTAGGTTGGTTCCACAGTCTAGCTATTGTGAATTGAGCTGCTATGAACATTGATGTGGCTGCATCACTGTAGTATGCTGATTTTAAGTCCTTTGGTATAAACAAAGGAGTGGGCTAACTGGGTCAAAAGGTGGGTCCATACCAAGTTTTCTGAGGAGTCTCCACACTGCCTTCCAGAGTGGCTGTACCAATTTGCAACTCCACCAGTAATGTAAAAGTGTGCCTTTTTCCCCACATTCACGCCAATATCTATTATTGTTTGTGTTCTTGATAATAGCCATTATAATTGGAGTAAGATGGAATCTTAGAGTTGTTTTAATTTGCATTCTCTAATTACTAGAGATGTTGAACATTTTTTCATCTATTTATTAATCGCCTGTACATCATCTATAAAGTGTCTGTCCAGTTCCTTGGCCCATTTATTGATTGGGTTCTTTGTATTTTTGGTGTAATATTTTGTAAGTTCTTTATAAATTTTGGAGATTAGTGCTCTATCTGAAATGTGTGTGGAGAAGTTTTCCCTGATAAATGGATGATGATACATAATGGGGGTGGTGGAGTGGGGAGTAAGAGAATTTAGGAACTTTAGATTACATAGAAGGAACTGAGAAGGGGAGGGGTGGGAGTATGAAAAATTGTGGAATGAGACAGACATCATTACCCTATGTACATGTGTGATTACACAAATGGTATGAATCTATATCATGTATAACCATAGAAATGAAAAGTTATACCCCATTTGTGTATAATGAATGAAAATACAGTCTGTAAAAATAAAATAAATAAATAAATAAGGTAAGAACTGCTTATTAGTTTTGAAGTTTTAGAACCAACTTTGTGAAATCAGAAGAGAAAGTTAACATGAAGAACCTGAAGATGGAGAATTAAGTTCAAATAACAGGTTGGGGTGGAAATAAGGATAGGGAATAGTAAGAATCCTGTTATCTTCATCACAGAGTGAGCAGTTAAGAGATGGTATGTAAAGTTGCTGAAACAAGAATTAATAATTAAAGCACATCATACAAAGTTGTAATGTTGATCAGAAAAAGAACTAAATATAATAATACAAATATCAAACAATACAACATGGCTGGAGAAAGAAAGGTGGATTGTAATCTTCCTACTCAATGTCAGATAAAGGGATTAAAGATCCACCGAAGTGATATGAAAGATACTTTAAACTGAAAACATGTAAACAATAAGCATCCACATAAAAAAATATTATCTAAACCTAAGCAGAAGACTCTGGCATGGGGTAGCTTAGGGTTAAAGCACTTGCCTAGCATGCAGAATACCTTGGGTTCAATCCTCAGCACCACAAAAATACATGCATACATACATTCATGCATGCACGCATACACAAACTTAAGAAGAACTTCCCCAAAATATGACTGCTATTAACAACCCATCCCATTGCTGCATGAAAGTCTCCTGTTGGAAAAAGTGACCCTTATCAATGAGAGGTGTAAATTCAGTTGTTTATAAGCATCAAAAAAGTCAATAGAACTGTCTATTTTTCCATCTTGAAGCCCAAAGCCACCCACATTTTTTTTAGGTTGGTATACAAACTTTAAATTCTGGTTCTACAGTGAGTTACTCATTACTGAATAATGACACATGTTTTATAAACTTTTCTTCTGTTACTGTCTATTTTCATTTAATTTGCAGATCTCCAACAAGTTAAAACTGGGTGTATGAAAGTTCTTCTCCCAACACTGCTGGAAATGAGAATGGGTTGGTCATGACTCCCTGATTCTCCAGAGACTGCAGCTGAGATCTTGGAACCTCTAAACAACCCAATGAAAGGAAGTTTTCTTTCCAGTCTAACTCAGGATCTCTGTTTAGGATCTCTTCAAGCAAGAGCAGTGAAAGATTCACTTTATCTTATTTTCAAAATCTAGATTTATGGGATAAATATTTTGGTTAGAGCTAATATTTTAGGCACTGTGAATTTGGGATTTGCAGTTCTTCCCAGAGATAGCCATTGTCTCTGTCTTCGGTGTTTACTAAAAGGGCTGCTATTCTGTCCTGAGAGCTTGGCATTGAAATTCAGAGTCTTCTCGTTGACTTTCTACCAGCCAAGGACACAAATTGTTTGGACTGTGGCTAAAAGTAGGCAACCAGCAAGTTGGAGATCTGAGTTTTCTTACCAAATGTTGATAGCTCTCATATGATTGTCTAAGTGCAAATCCTCTCCTATTTCATTGCCTTCATATTGCTGATAATTCTTATCTTAGCATCAGACATCTGGTATCATGGATTAGTGAGTCTTTGAAGACATCCCATTGTTGAGGAGGAGAAAGAACTTTATTTCTACTGCCTGTGACATCTTAATTCCCTCTTTCTGGCCGTCTTTTAGAGTTAGTTGGTTTGAGCACTGCATCTTCTGCACCCTCTTTGGGGATGCACCTTAAGCCCATTGCTGAGCCACCAAAGGCTTATTGGTTTGAATCACATTTGGAATGGGTATATACCCTTGGAAAAAACAATCACCAAGGAATGAATATGGATTCTTTATTTTGGAAAATATTTTATATTTAAAAGAACTTTTTTTTTTAGAGAGCTCTCATTCTAAACAAATGTCTTATTGGTAGGGTGCAAATAAATTAAAACTTAGAGTTAAAGCAAAACAAGATTCTAAAATGGAGTCAAGAGACCATATTTGAAGTAGGACTTGGGCATAATTCCAGCTGAGGCCTAGAATGTGACTGGTCACATCAACCCTTCAGCCTCAGGCATCTGGAAAAACCTGGATGACTGGACAATTACATCATGATCAGAGCCTCAAAGGGCATAGCAAGAGTTATCAAAATTGATTTGTGGAATTTCCATTCTGCGCATACATTCTTTTATCTTCTCTTGGTCATCTATGCTCCTTCCCAACATACATTCCCACTTTTCTTGTCTTCCCCAGAACACTGATGCAGAGGTACTGAACATGTCTCCCAAATTGAAATCCCTAAGACCCTAAATGGAGTTCTTTCACATTTGCAATTTCTGAATTTTAATTGAACAACAGAACCTATGAGAAGACCAAATTGGGAGAAGGACACAAAATATCATAGCCAGTCTAAAGTGCTCCCTAAGAAAATCCTCCTCATTAAGGAAACAGATGGTCAGACCCTATCCTTTGCCCTCCTACACATAATTAGGACATGACCAGGAGGAGGCCAACATGCAGGACCTTACGGGAGTTACTATGAAAACCTTCCCTCCACAGATTAACTGGGCTAACGTGGGACTACTGACTCTGAAAGAAGAATATCTTAAAGACTTTGTGGAATGCTTTGCACAAATATTCTAAAAGCATACAGTCCTAAATCCAAAGCTCTAGAAAATAGGATCTTTGCCTTAACTGGAAATATTCCCTTCGCTATAATGAACTTGTTCTAAAATAATGGAGCTAGACGAGTAAACCCACCCCTCAATATTATCATTTAGGCTTCCACCCAATTATTTGAAAAAGCTTTCAGGAAAATGAAGGAAAGAAAGGAAAGAAAGAGAGTTAAAAATGAGAGAGAGAGAGAGAGAAAGGGAGAGGGAGAAAGGGAGGGAGGAAGGGAAAGAGGGAGGGAGGGAGGGAGGGAGGAAGGAAGGAAGGAAGGAAGGAAGGAAGGAAGGAAGGAAGGAAATGGTTCCAGGTTGTATCTCAGTAACAGACTGCATACTTATCTTGAAGGTTAATGCCCCAATTTCAGTGTCCAGTACGCAAATTAATTAATAAATTAATACACTGATCCTTATCTTAAGATTCAAGTCTTTACAAAGATGAAAACAGGGCTCTAATAGAAACCCCAAATCTGCCCACCCTTCTTACCAATCTCAGAATCTCCCCTATTCATCTCAGAATACTTTTTAATATTTTTAAAAAGTTGGGACACTGGGAAAAGGACTGAATTGTACCTAAGGAAAAAAAAAAAAAAAAAAAAACCAACATAGAGAGTGCTTGTCCTAGATGTCAGCACCCTCAGAAGGTCCATTTTTTCCCTTCCGTGATCAATTGCTGTAAACTCCACTGTTTGGTGTAGTCAAACAGTCCCCAGAACTCACCACCGAAATGTAAATGGAGGACCAGGACTTGGATATTTTTTTTTTTAATTGATATTGGTGAGCCTAACTTTCTGAACCATCTGTTATGATTTCTTTTTCTCTCCCTCTTTAAGATGTAAATCTTCCACCACCCAGCACTTCCTTCTCAAATTCTTCCCTGGCTAGGAAGGAACCAACACCCTGCCCGCTCCTCATGCTTCATCGCCATGGTGCTTACTCTGTCCATTTCCTTTCTCACTAGAACTTTACTGAGAAGAATTTATAACTTCAATGGCTTCTTTGAGGATATAATGGGTCCAAACTGGCTCCTCTAAGATCTTTTCTTTACCCTCCAACCACCAACTCCCTATAGTTGCTCAAGCTTTAGGCTCCCACACAATCAAGGAATTTCAAGTTACCAGAGACCCCCAAAATCAGCCTCTGAAGACTGAAAAGTATGATTGAAGTGGATGGATATTTTATCTACTTAGGTGGACTCGGAGACACCCAGGGGGGCTGCTGATGCTCATAGTGGACAGACAGATGTGAGTAGTAGGAACACAAAGTTAGGGGAAAAATTCTGTAAAATGGGCCCACTGTGCTGACCCACATGGGATTTCTTTTCCATGAAGCAATTCACCTACAGCCCTTTCTGGATTAAGTGGACAGGATATGCCACATTCCTCAGCGAACTACCTGTTATCTGCAGGAGAACTGCAGACCCGAAATAATGTTGATAAGAGGAACCCAAGTTAGCCTGAAGGGGGAGACTTTTGTGACCCTTTTTACAGACCAGATCTTGGAACTCTTGGAGATAAGGATAATTCCTCCTAATCATAAAATCTATAAGAATTTACACTTAAGAATCCAATTAGAACCAGTCAGCATGGGTCAAAGTGACCTAGAGTTGTCATAACAGAGGGGACTTGAAAGTCTGATGTCATCTTCCTGTCAGCTAAGTCAAGAGGTGGACCTGGGCAGGACTCTCTGGAAACTTCCTTGGGATTCCTAATAAAACTGGAGTACAGGAGAAGCAAGCTGTCCCTCTTCTCTGAGAGGACCCACTCTCTCTCCAAGTGATGCCCTTTCCCCTTTCCTTTCCCTTCTAATACACTCATTGCCTGTTTTTCTGACCAACATGCCTGAAATCTGTCCAGCCTGATCATAAGAATCAGGATTTCAAGGAGGCCCCTCATGCTCTCTCAGCTTCCCAGAAGGCCCCAGCCTTCCCAGTACCTCCTCAGCCATTTGCCTAAAATTCATCCATAGTCCATAAGATCACATATCAGAGCATGGGTTTTAGTCAGCTTTTTCTTTGCTGTGACCACAAACCTGACAAGAACAACTTTCGAGGAGGAAAAGTTTATTTGTTACTGATGATTTCAGCAGTCTCAGGCCATTCCTCAGGGCCTGTGATAAGGTAGGACATCATGGTGGAAGAGTGTGGTGGAAGAAAGCAGCTCAGGACATGGTACCAAGAAGCAGAGAGAGAGCAACTGCTCCCCTCACCATGGAATATAAACCCCAAGGGTACTCCCCCAAGGCCCACATCCTACAGCCACACCCTACCTGCCCACAATTACCACTCCGTTAATCCCTATCAAGGAATTAATGCACTGACTAGGTTAAGACCCTCATAACCTAATCATTTTACCTCTAAACTTTCTTGCATTGTCTCACATAGGAGCTTTGGAGAGATACCTCATATCTAAACTGAAACAACTTGTGAAAATCTGAAAAGTCTCTTCCACAAATATTGGTTCATAAAAAGAAAAAATAAGAAAGAAAGAAAATCTTTCACCCTTTACATTAAAGCTCTACTTTAATATTTCATCTGCTACAAACATAATTCAGATAAAAATTTAAAGTGAAATGAGCATTAAAACGTACTTTTACATAAGCTGGCAGGTTTTGTATTACTGTGTTTACGCTAAACTCATGGCTAAAATTCTAGAAGGAAACCATAAAATCTGTTTTCACCTCTCTGTATGTTTATCTAAGTCTGTAAAATGTTATGTATATGCGATTTTTCCTACCTCCAAATGGAATTGAGAAATTAATTTGTAGAATCCCTCTATTCTAATTTGCTTTGAGAAAATTAACTACTTATATAAATAAAATATTCTTAAAATAGAAATAATTATTAGAACTATAGAAACTAATTCAAATGCCTTTCAAGTTCATGTGATTTGGGAAATAAAAATGTTCATATTGTTGGTTTAATAAATGTTGGTATATTAAATATAATGTTTATTCTATCTGGGTTTATTAGTTGAGTAAGTTAATATATCTACTAGATGTTTAAGATTATAAAACTTATAGAAATTATAAATCCCAATTGCACAAGGTTGAGTTAGGGCAACACTTCCTGAAGGAACTGAAAATGTTTTATTCTTTCGTTTAAAACAAAACAAAAAATAAAATAAAACAATACATAGATAACTCATTCAGTAATAACAGTCATTATGAAAACCATATCCCAATACACATGTTGGACTTAAAAGGTGAAAAACCTAATGAAATAAGTGGGAAAAACATACACATGCCACAGTGAGAGGCTTAGACAAAGTCCTGGATCTGCCATCTTTGCTCCTTGCTCTAGTCATGATGGACCCTGGACTTACTATCATCTATGATTCTTTGAAAGGCTACTTAACCATGGTTCATCTATTTTAATCACTGAACCTCTGTGGGCTGCACTCCATGGAGGAACCTAAGGCTGCAACATCAGTGTTCAGAGCAGCCTTCCCAACTACCTGCTAATCTCTTCAGCATCAAACAAACCCTGTTTCTGTCACACACAGGACTCTGCCACGCACTGTAGGAACTGCTGATATTTAAAACATGCTCCCTAGTTGGAAGACTTCACAGACCATCAATTCATGGGGTTTTTGCTTTAAAACTATATTTTGCAGGTGTGTCAATCCAGCATCATTGTTGTGTGTAATAGTTAGAGGCTAGTGGATATTACTGTTCCTGGCAACCAGAAGACAAAGAAAAAACAAAGAACAAGAGAGAGTAGCTGAGAGGATTAAGTTAATTAACTCTTGTAAAGCCTTGAGAACATATCTGCTTCATAGTAACCTCTTAGATATTTCCTACTGACCTTATTATTAAAATAATACATGCAAAAAAAGAACATACTTGAATTTAATCAAATTGGGTCATTGTTCTGACTAACTATCTCAGTAATAATTACATTTTATAATACATTGGCCTGAAAATAACTTCCAAATCTTTTTGGTGACTTACAACCTTATGGTGATATTAAGTAATAGATATCCATTAAAAGTCTAAGTCAGTTCCAAGTAAGAAATTACAAACACATTTATAATCAAACATAAATTTAAATTTATGTAATTTGGACTTCTTATTTTTTTATTAGATATAATTTATATTCTTTTTTTTGTACACAAATGGGGTACAACTTTTCATTTCTATGGTTGTACACAATGTAGATTCACACAATTCATGTAATCTTACATATACATAGGGTAATACTGTCTGTCTCAGTCTACTATTTTTCCTTCTCCCACCCCCTCCCATCCCATTTTTCCTCTACACCATCCAAAGTACCTTTTTCTTCTCTTGTCCCCCACCACCGCCCCTTTCCCTCCTCCCCCTGTTATGTATCATAGTCCACTTATCAGAGAAAACATTTGGCCTTTGGTTTTTTGGGCTTGGCTTATTTCACTTAGCATGATATTCTCCAACTCCACCCATTTACCAGCAAATGCCATAATTTTATTCTTCTTTATGGCTGAGTAATATTCCATTGTGTATATACACCACAGTTTCTTTATCCATTCATCAATTTAAGGGCATCTAAGTTGGTTCCACAATCTAGCTATTGTGAATTGAGCTATAATACACTGATTTTAAGTCCTTTGGGTATAAACTGGGGAGTGGGATAGCTGGGTCAAAGACAGAGCACTGATCTCTAAAATTTATAAAGAACTTAAAAAACTTTACACCAAAAATGCAAAGAACCCAATCAATAAATTGACTAAGGAACTGGGCAGATACTTCACAGAAGAAGATATACAGGTGATCAACAAATATATGAAAAAGTGCTCATCATCTCTAGTAATTAGAGAAATGCAAATCAAAACCACCCTAAGATTTCATCTAACTCCAATAGAATGGCTATTATCAGGAAGAACTGACAAGGAATGATCATGTTCTCATGGTGAGGTAGGAGTTTAGGGATGTCAAGATGGTGGAGCAGAGTACAAGAGAATTGTCAACTGGAGTACAAGACCAGGAGATGAGTCATCATGTCCCTGTTGATAATAAGTCCCATTACCATGGCAACTCCCCTATAAGTTCTGTATTCATATTAAGCAAAAATAAAATGACTCATGGAAACAAATAGGCAACTTCTTCAATCAGGTTCATGGGAAGGGGAATGATGGACAGACAGGTCAGCAAGAAAAGACTCACCCAGATATTGGGTCCTTAAGCCAGTAATACTCTCTGACTCAGCCCACTAGGTTCTACTTCATGGAGTGTTACTTTCTCTCTTGCTCTCAATAAAATTATGCTCTGCCTGTTATTTCTCTGTATCTTGCTTAATTCTTTGTTTGGGTCACCAAGAAGCTGGACCCCAACTGGAAATCCCACCAATATCATTTGGCAAGTCAGTCAGGAGATAAGTCCCTCTTCAGGGGTCCCCCATCACAATAACTCAAGTCTTCTTCTCTTTTCTGTTGGGCTCTCCAATGGTACCACTTTACACTGGAGCTACTGATGTCCTGCTGGGGCATCCCCAAGGCAATTGGAAGGCACCTCCACTTAGAGCATTAGGAACTCTGTAGTCCAAAAAGATAGAGACCCTGTGATTTTGCCAGAGTCTCTGGTACTACTCGTTTTCCTGCCATCTACTCACTGGGTCCTATGGACCTTTTGGATCTGCCTCTGTTTTCGTTCTTTTGATGCAAACATGTCTCCTTTCTTCTGGTCTCAATTTCTTTGGTTGTAGACAATGAAAAGACTTTGGCCCTTGGTCACACATCGTCAGGCATGGTTCAGGCAGTTAAAAGCCATTAGGTTGCTTGCCACTCAAAGACTTCCATGACAGGAAATTCCAACTGTGAGCTACAGTTTCATTTAATCTGTGCTGAAGTCAAGATGAAGCTCAACACTTCAGTTACACCCTGAAACCATCCACTCTCCCCAACTCTGTGACTGCCAAAAGGAAGTGTCTCAATCAAGGCTAATCATGTCAAACACCTCCATTTCTATCTCTATTGTGGACATTAAACCCAGCTCTATGACTGACCCTTGTCCCGGAGAGCAGGGGTTTTTCCTCGGAGGGGGTGAAGCAACGGAGCACAGGAATCAACTCCAGGAGACAGGTTCTGTGACACAATCTCAGCTTTAATGCGGAAACACACATCTTTTATACAGGAGGGGAGGTAATGAACAAAGAAGCAGAAATGGAGAACTTATGAGAGCAGTCCAGCCAGAAACTGCACAATGCTGATGAAGAGGGGGTGGGGAGAATGGGGTGAGGCTCTCCTGAGACATGCCCCATTGTGGGGGGGTGTCATTAAGGGTGTGCTGCCCAAGCATTACAATCCTGGGTATTCCACAGGATTTTACTCACTCCACACCTGCAAGCATGCATACGCCTCAGTGGCTCTTCCCACATCTCCTGCAGACCCCTTACTTGTTTGTCTTTATTTGATCACCTCTTACAGGCCTTTATGCCTAAGTTGCCAATTCCTCCCCTCCTGAAGTTTTCACAGCGCCTCCTACTGGATACTAAATGCCCCATTTGCACCAGTTGTTTCCCCCAACCCCATTGCAGGGTGGGGTCTACTGACTATGGTGCTTTTCTATGTCTTGGAACATAAGCAGACCTGGAGGATGATGTCTGTGCCTTTTATTATTTACGTATGGTGAGGGAATGGAAACAAAAGCCAGACCACTAGAATGAAGCCAAGCAATCCCCTAGTGGATGAAGCAGGCTGGTTGTACCTTAGCTTCCGGGGTAGGGAGGCAAAATTTTATAGAATTTGTGAAAATAGTTATAAGGATACCCAAAGTTGGGCACTACACCCAGGAGTCCCATGCATTGTTGATGACCACTGCCCTTTGAGAAAGCTCTACCTCATCCCAATATTTAAAAGGCACCCTAAAAAGCAAACTGGGACTTACTCTCCTAAGGTCTTTGGGTCAGCTTCTTATCCCTCCCCACTGGCACCAGGATTTACCTGTCTCCCTGTATTTTACAAGAAATTATTTGCAACCAGGTCACTCTTCATCTTCTCAGTAAGGGACTGAGCACCCAGAAGGGACTCATGGGATATGCTCTAGGGAACTAAGTACAGTGTCACCAGCGCCCTCATAAGGGTCACAGATATCTAGCCACCTAAACTAGTCTCCCCAGGAGGACAGTCCAGTGATACCTACATCAAAGCTAGTCCCCCAGGGGTATGCCATAGGGATACCATGTCAGAGATACTGTACTCCTCCAAGGAATGTTTCAAATGGAATGTGGAATTTAGTCCTAAGATCCTCAGAATTTCCTTTTATAACAATGGGAGGAAACACATCCATACCACAGGACTATCCCTCAATTGTGTTCTTAATGGCTAAGACAGTTTCGATCCTGATAACCTGAGAAGGGTGCTTCATTTTCTATTGCAATACTGGTTGGGCCCAATAGAATTTAGGAGACTCAGAACAGTGGCTCATTAACTATAGCCAAATTTTTAATACTAATCTTTCAATTGGATCTGTTTTGCAAAATACAAAGCATATAGTGAGAAATTCCATACATCCAAGACTTCATGGCCTTATACAAAACTCTTTACTGTGAAAAGACAAAAGTCTACCAGTTCCCAAAGAAGTCTCTACTCCCACCTCCAGTCCAGACATCATAGATAAATCTACTGAGTTGCCTCCATGGCTTTCAGGGGGCATAAAGAACCTCCCCCCATGTGACCCACCAGAGGAAATAGCTCACCAGCCACCTCCTTCTCCAAACATCCTGAGCCCACAACATACTCATGATGGGATGTAAACCCTCCCTTGTCATCAAATTATCACAGCCTCCAATCACCCTGGCAACTAAATATCAAGATCCTCACAAAGAAAGCTTGCTGAGGGCTACCAGTGGGCAATAAACCAAGTAAGGGGACAGGAAATTGAAGCCAAAACAAGAGCACTAAATTTCCTTAAAATCTCCAACTCTGAGAACCATACCATCCCCTCTAGGAAGCTGTTCATGTAGCTCCTATGCTGTAAGTCAAAAGTCGAAAGGTGGATCTGGAAACTGGAGGGCAAGAGATGAAACAATCCCTCCTTACTCTGAGAGGACCCACTCTCTGCCTTGAGAGTACCCACTTTTCCTCTTTCCTACCCCTTCTAACAAACTCATGCCTGCTACTCTGAGCAACATGTCTGAAGGCCAGTGGATTTTGAGATTTTGGACCCTGACCCCTATTAGGGTAAAGCTCTTTCTCTTCCTCCTACACTCTTATCTTTATCTACAGATAAATGAACATTATGGGACCCCACTCCAGGCTCCAGTTGGTGGGAACTCTAATTCACATGTAAGGTAAAGGAGTAACCTCCATCTTTGGGTCAAGATGTCCTATTGAATACCCTTTGCCTCTCTTGCTCAGATTGGCACTGTGTATTATATGTTGTATCTACATGCATGCCTGTGTCCATTCATTATTTACATGTAACCAAAATCATCTTATGGATAAATAAGCGCTCACAAATTTTTTTTTTTTTAAAAAAGGAATGAATCCAAATGCCTTTCAATTCACATGACTTAAATTGGCTAAAAAGATGTCTTTAAGATTACTACTCATACATTTTCCAGGTGGTCAGTCAATCAAGAGTGTTGGTTTCTATAAAATATTTAAAGTATAATGTCCATTGCTTTCAAGGTTTTTCTTCATCAGGAAAAAGATGGCTTTAAATATTAACTAGGCTTGTCTGATAGGTTGGTTTTCATTGGTAATGTAAAGTTAATAGTTTAAAAATGGGTAAATTAGATGTAACATAAATGGGATAAACATATATAAATATGTTTGTTAGAGGAGACACCAATTTGCAAAGTTAAAATACTGCACATCAACTACTAAATAGAAATTCAAGTTCGCTTGGCTTTGTAAATTCTATAAAATAACATGTTTGTAATGTCTCTTATGTTACTCTTTACACTGGGATAGGAATTAAAATATATTTTTGGATGATAATAAGGAGAGCCTGATTTATTTAAAGATTGATAATGTGGAACATGAACACATTTTGCCAGCTTTTCCCACAAAAAAAGAAGTTACAAGCTCTCTTAGCCTTTCTATTTGACTCTTATTTTGGATTAATGTTGTATTAATTGATTCATAATTAATGATGTATTAACTGATTTTCACATATATTTAGAAAGCATGTATGTAGAATATTTTTAAGAGAGGCAAAAATCTGCTTCAAAATAAAACTTTAACTAATATTTGTCAAAGGGCCAGCCTCGCCTGAGATGAGACTCTACCTCTCAACTTCTCCGTGTTAGGATGGTTCCAAAGTAGAATAGAATTAAGTTTGTTTAAAGTTATGTTCAAAATATAGATTTTGTTTTAAACATTACTGTGATCCCAAAATAAAAAGGAGGATAATAAAATAAAGCTTTTGGGTAAATTATAAAAGATACTTAAACATGTCAAGTTTTGAAAGAAAGTAAAATTTGTAAAGGATTTCATATGTCATTGAGTGGATAAATCTATAGGTCTTTTGTAGAGACTAAATAGATAACTAAGCTACGTTACTATTATTATAAACATTTTGTTTCTTGGTTCAAAGCTATTATACAAATAAAATATGTTTTTGCTTTTATCAATTTCATGTATACCTGTCCCCTGCTAATGTTTTCAGAAGTACTACTTCTAACAAAACAACTGAGTTAATTTGAGATAATAAACCGTCACCTCTAGGACAGAGAGGATATAAGCTGATTCCCAGTACTCATGCTGATCCCAATTAAATTGAAGGGGTGACCAAAATTATAGCCAGTAAAGTTAAAACCCATTACTCCCAATTCAGGCCTGGTGAAACTGGCCTGCTGGATGTCTAAAACCAAAACTTGCAGACCAAGGTCAGTGAAGTGAAAGGGCCAAGAATAAAGCAACCAATAACTTGACCCTTGCCCTCTATAGTCAGCCTGTACCCAGGGAACAACAGGAGCCCTCTAACAGCCCTACACCCAGTGAGTCATCTAGTCTCCTGATTGGGGGGTAGGGGAGAGTAAGAGGACCCTACAGAAAAGGAATTCCACTAGCATACATTCTGCAAAGAGGACAGTCATTGGAGAGGGAACTGTCACTGAGGTCTTCAAGGGAAGCCATATGTGGGCATCAGGACCCTTACCCTTAGAGGCAGATGCCACAACTGGTAGAAGAAGGCTAAAACGCAAAGAGGCTTCTCACAAGTCCACAAGAGTGACCACTGAGGAATCACAACTGATCCTAAGAATGGGCAAAAAAGGTCTATTTTTAACCAACTTGGCCTTAAAACCTGTCAGTAAAGTATAACCAAAGAACAGTCATGAATGTGTATTTAAAAGAAAATGGTTCTTTTAATGTAACTCGAGATGTACATTTGTGTCAGTCCTCCCAAAAATAAGCAAAAACAGGAAGTTGTAAAGAAAGGGTTCTTGTGTGATAGTACCTAATAATAATTATCACAAAGGACTCTGTTAGAGTCACAAATTTGTCCTTAGTCAACTTGAGCCTAACCTCATATGCCTACAGATCACATTTTTAAGAGCACCATTAGAGCCGAAGGGGATAATTAATTCCTCATCTGGTGGCAATGGGAAGAACCCCTGGAATGAGTACTATTCACCTCCCTCTCCTATTTTCAGAGTTTGTCTAAAGATCTTTCTGATAATCTGAAGAAGCAGTGAAAGACATAATTACTCTGCAGAACCAGATTAATTAGCAACAGTCACTCTGCAAAACCAGAGAGGATTAGATCTGTTAACCACTGAAAAGAGGGGACTATGTCTCTTCCTGGAAGCAAAATGTCACCTTTATGTAAAAGTCTTGGATAGTTAGATATTCAGCAAAGAAATGAACAGATCATCACTCCAGGATTCAGCAGCAACTTCGCCCAATCAGGGCTGTCAGGGTTCATGGGCAAAATTTGCGACTGGCTGTCATGGTTGCTCCCCTTGGCAGAACACCTTTGGATGCCCCTTCTGGCTTTGTTGTTCAGACCCTGCCTTTTAAAACTACTAACAAAGTGTATCTCTTCTTGCCTAGAGGCTACCAAACTCTAGTTGGCACTACAGCCGAGTTTCAAATTGAGTCCACAAAAGGACCCAAGTGTCCTGTTCTCTCATCTTGACCAGATAGAGCAAGAATTTCATGATTGCCCAATTAAGCAGGGATGACAGACTCTATCCAGGCTGAAGCAACTACAGAAAATGAGACCTCCAGCCCTCAGCCACCCAAAAAGAATTTTTGTACCATGTTTCTCAGGGGGAGATGAGGTAAGAATTTGGGAATGTCAAAATGGCAGAGGCAGGGCACACAAAAAAAAGCAGGCTGGAGTACAAGATGGGGAGATGAGTCACCATGTGCCCGTTTACAATAAATCCCATTTCTATGGCAACTCCCACCAGGGAGGACTTATCACCATAGCAACTGCCGCCACAAGTTCTGTATAGTCCCATTACCATGGCAACTATGGCTGTAAGTTCCATATTCTAATTAGGCAAAAATAAAGTAACCAATGGGAACAAATAGGGCAAAGTCTTCAACCTGCTCTGTAGGAATGGAAATGAGTCACAAGTCAGCATGTAAAACAAGGCTCAGCCAGATATCATCCGGGTCTTGAGCCACTCTCTCACCCTCAGCCCTCTCCTGCTCCACTGTTACTTTCACTTTCACTTTCAATAAATCTTCATCTTTGTGCCTTGTTCAAGTCTTTGTCTGGGTGGTCAAAAGCCTGGAACCCAACAGGACACCCCACTTTCACTAGATATAAGGAACTCATTGCTCTTTTCTCTTACACTACTTATATTTCATACAAATTTAGTAGATTATACTTTTGTTAATGGGAATGAAACAGTTGTTTGATTTCTCTCTGCCTGATATCTCTAGAATTTGGAAACTTATCGAGTATTCTTAATTTTTGGCAAATAGTTCATCAAATAGATTCAATAAAAATTTCTCTTCTTTGTACTAGGACACAACCAGAAAAAAAATGGTGATGTAGGGAAATTTTGAATTCATTGTGTCTTTCTGAAGTTTTCATAATTTTAGTTTAGTTTAGTAACAAAGAACAAAAAAGAGAACACACAAATTTTATTACATGCATAGTAGTGTTAGACCCAAAGAAGGACAACATAGTTGACCCTATTATAGCTTAAAGGGATAGAGGCATGGGCTTCTGAGGCAAAGAGGGATAGAACAGGCTCTGGGAGATTGGGAAGAGGTTGTGCACAGGAAACAAGGGTTGTCTTGTTATGTATATGAAGACTCCCAGGTTCCAGCTCCTCCCTGTGTCTGACTCCAATCTCTTCTTCCTGTGTAAATATTCCTCCTAGGCAGAAAGGGGAGAGAGAAATCAGAGAAGAAAAACTGCCATCTGTATTTGTTATTTACTTCACTAATATTTATGAATGTTAAATTCTTTTTACAGTGGACAGCTTTTCAGTCATTCCCATATCTATAGAGGTTTATAGATTCTCTGAATAAGCCAAAGAAACATTTGGTTGTGGAATTTTCCTCTCCCACCATAACCAAGCTATATAACCAAGATTTTGGCTGAAAGGTCACTATTTGAGAAGTCTGTGTATAGAATGAGGAGTGAGAAGGCAGTTTTATGGAATTAAGGAACCAGTGCTCACAAAGCTTTACTAATAAAGCTGGTATTTCTAAAAATACCAGTTTTGTAACTGACTTACAGAATTCCCAGACTTGCAGGAAAATTAGAAAGGTGCTTGCTGGCAGGTGCGAGAAACTTGAACTATTTGGGGCATGCTGAGAAGTAAGAAATGCACCCAAATATGTTTCTATAACAGGTGAAATCCAATGGTGAGTTCTTTGAATTCCTAGCCTTGAGAAGATATTAAAAATTTAAATTTCTCATAACAATTCCAGCAAAGTAAACTTTAATCTATGCTATCTTTATGCGGCATTTACATAAATAATTATTCCCCATTTGATGAGACTTTATCTTTCATCCAAAAAGGAGGTAACTGTGTAAAGATTGTATGTCTCCACAGAAAACTATAACACATTCTGTGGGCTATCAGATTCTATTCCTGTTCATTATTTTTGATGTTTTATTATTTAAGTTGTATACTGGATTATATCATGCCATCTTCCACATTTTATAAAACCTTGCTAAATTCTCATTTCTCAAGCTTCCTCCAATTTCAGGTTGCAACTCTCCAAATTAATAATTATTCCAAACTTTATCCAACCTCTCGACTTAGCATCACTAATACATGAAGATATGACTGCACCATTTCTCATCTGGGACTCTAGTTTGTCTCACTGCAAACTGAAGGGATTTACTTCCTATAAATTTCAGACAAGCAATCACTGTGAAACAGACTGAAATGGGGGAAAGGGTCTCTGAAATTAAGAACAGCCTTGTGCTGAGAATGGAAGTTGAAGGGCCACAATCCTCCAAGGAGGCTGACAGGGAAGATAGCCCCCTCCTGGGCCTGACTACCCCGGGCTAGCTGAGTCTGCATAGGTACATTTCCTACTCTTTGTCTCACTTGCTGCCTCTTCTCCTTTAAAAGTTGTGCTTGCCTTCAGAGATTTCAAAGACAGAACTTTTCAAACAATGAGTTTCTTCCATCTTCCTTCAAAATTGACTTTGAATAAAACCTATTTTCCTACTAATTTGACCCAAGTATTTCTAGAACATTGAGCACTGCAGCCTAGGTGCTTCCTGATAGGTAGTCTGCAGGAACTTGAGGTTAAAGGGATAACTATACGGACAGGGCCTACTGTGCTGACTCCCACAAGTTTTCTTTTAAAACAGAATTAACTCCAGGCCCCGTCCTGGCTTAAGTCAATAGGATATGCTACATTGTTCAGCAAATAACCTGTTATCTGCAGGAGAAATGTAGGCCCAAAACCTCCTTTCTATTGATGAATAAAACACAAAATTACCCTGAAGGGGCAACTTTTGTGACCGTTATATAGACGAGATTACAGGACCAGGAACAATTAGAAACAAACCCCCCAACCATAAAATCTGTGAGAACAAGTTCCTATTAAAACTGGTTAGCATGGGCCAAAGTGACCCAGAGTTGCCTTTGAATCTTTAGAATATCATTTTAATTGTAAAATCTCCCCTCTGTGGGGTAAGACCAAGAGCAGTGATGACCTGAAAGTCTGATAAAATTCTGCTGTCAGCCAAATGTCAAGAGGTGGAGCTGGGCAGGACTCTCTGGAAACTACCCTATGATCTCCAGTAGACCTGGAGGACAAAGAGTAGGGAGTGTCATCCCTCTCTTCTCTGAGAAGGCCCACTCTCACCCTTTCTCCCTTGACAGTGTCCCTTTACCATTCAATAAACTCCTGCCTGCCACTCTGTGCAACTTGACTGAAATTCTTCCTATGGCGTCACAAAGAGGCAGTGCCCAACAACCTCCATGTCCTCTTCAACCTCCTGTCTGTGGGTCGGCTTCATTCTGCAACATTTCCCCAAGACTGTACCAGTGCTGCAAGCATGGATCACAGATGGGTTCTTGTCTCATGAATTTGTGGAATAAAATCCATGGACACAAGAGTGAGAGCAAAGTAACAGGAATTGTTAGAGTAACAGAAAGAAGAAAGCAGAGCACCCAAAGACAGGGGAGTCTCAAGAGAGGGGTGCCCACAAAGGCTTGTCTAGGGGTTTATACGAATCTATAGGTTTAAGGAAATCAGCATCTTCCCCAATCCTGAGTAAGGCACTCGGTGTCTACGAGGTATCCATACAGACTTTAGTCTAATCAAAATATTGACCAGATACTTTTCCTTCTTTGGAAAGGTGGTGGACTCCAGGTCACATATGTCCAAAATTCCTGTGGACTCCAAGTCATGCACATCCAGATTTTAAAATAGCCTTTTTGTAAGTTTCTCAGCAAAAATCTGCAGCTGGTATTTGTGCTCTGTTTCCCAGGAAGTTACTGTTAGAATTGCCATGGTGCCGCAAGGAATCAAACATGTGCTTGGAAGTAGCTGTGTGGTAAGGGCTCTCCCGGAACAGAGAGGAAGTGAAGTGGTGCACTCAGTAGCTATGGGAGCATGCCCTCCCAGCACACTTGGTGCACGGGCACAACTGCTATGCATGACGTGGTTGCAACTCCTGTAATTATGTAGTATCAAATGCCTAATCAGAATGTATGTTATCACATAGGGAAGACAAAGGAGCTAACATAACAGCGGGGCTCGCAGAGTGTGTAATTCAACGCCCCGTTTCTCTGAAAGAGACTATAACATCATGATGGCCTGGGAGATTGTTCTCTCAAAATGCTGACCAGAAACCAAGAAGCCCATTCTATCTCAGGAGCCAAAGCACATCACCCATGTTATGCACCACTGTATTCTCTGTTGCCACCTGCATTCCAGACACCTACCGCAGTCAGAACCCCACCAGAGCTGCTCACACACCGTGAGGCCACTTCGCCCATGAGGCCACCTAAAACACCCCAGACCATAGGCACCCTAGAGTGGTCAATTTTAACCCCATATACTCCAGCCAGAAAGTTCCAGGAGGACCCTGTTTGCAGCCTTTCTCCAAACACACTGAGGTGCCCTACAGATGCCACTGAGAGAAACCCAGGGGCCCATCTACTATGCTCAAGATGTTCAGGTACAAGGGAGACAACACACCTTCATGGATCAGCCCTTTCCAACCACTAATCTTCTGAATTGGAAAAACAATGTTTCCTCCTTCAGTGAGAAACCTCAAGCTATGATTGATATAATGCAGTCCATCATTCAGACCCACAAGCCCACTTGGACTGATTGCCACCAGCTACCCCTGACTCTGTTCAACACTGAAGAATACCACCAAATCACCCAGGCTGCGTTAAAGTGGTTGGAGGTACACGCCCCAGCAGGAACCACGCATTCCCAATGTGATGCCCAGAGTCAATTCCCCAGGGAATAGCCCTGATGGAGCCTAATGATGACCAGGGATTTCAGATATTTGAGCATTATCAAGAGGCTCTTTTAGGTGGCATGAAGGAAGGAAGGAGAAAGGTTTTGAACATGAGCAAGAACTCAGAGGTGCTCCAGGAACCTGAAGAGAGCCCAAGTCAATCCAGTGAGCAGCTATGCAAACTGCTCTGTCTTTACACCCCCTCTACCTCAGCAGCAGCTGAGAGTCAGTGAATGATTAATGCAACCTTTGTCAGTCAGGTCCAGGGACACATCAGCATGAACTACAGAAGTCGGAGGGCTTCACTGGAATGAATGTCAACCAACTTCTGGAGGCTGCAATGAAAGTATTCGTCAACCAAGACCAAAAGGCAGGTGTAAAACAGACCAGAAAATGAAAAGGAAGGTAGATCTGCTTGCAGTCAACCCAGTGGAATAATCAGGGTATGCCCAGAGAGATGTCCTGTCAGGCTGGAGCCAAGGCCAGAGGATGAGCCAACAAGAAGGACCACCTCACCCAGAGAACAGAACCATTGTTCTGGTTGCCATCAAGAAGGTAAGTAGAAGAATGTGTGCCTCCAACAGTCAGAGGATTATTGCCCAGTCTCTGGATGAAAAGAGAGAGGCCAAGTGATTCAAGGATGATACCAACTACCACAGCAGCCGGATGAAGCCCCTGGAGGACGATTTTGTTGAATTGGCTGCGATGGGAAACTGTGAGGACATTAGGACAGACCAGGCTCCATTTTGTTGGGCTCCCAGGAGCCTATGGTCCAAAAAAACAGCAGGGGAGGGATGGACTTTGTGGTCCATACTGGGGCAAAACGTTCCATGATGACCCAACCTGTGGGCTCCTCTCACAGAGACAAGCCACTGGTGTGGAAGCCACAGGTAGCTGAGCTTGTCACCCTTTCTTGATGCCTCGATGATATGATTTAGGTGGCCATGAAGTCATTCAAAAATTTGTATGCCTCCGTGACTGCCCTGTGGCTTTAGTGGGTCAGGACCTATTGGGAAAACTGCAGGCCTAGGTAACTTTCAACTCTCGTGGCCAAGCTACCCTGACCCTGGTGTTACATTAAGATGTTGGTGCTCCCCAGGGAGATTCTCCAGCGAGACTGATCAGCCCCACCCCAATCCCAAATCCCCTCCCTATGGCCCACCCCAATCCCTTCCCCTCCCTATAGCCCCACCCTAATCCCTTCCCGGGCCCTATAAAAGCTGGCAACAAAGGAACGAATGTGCAATTTCCCTGCACCCCGCTTTTAGGTGTAAGGGCGATTGTAGCTAGCCAGCTTAAAAAATAAAGGGTTCTTTTGGCTTTACGTGATCGGCTTGGATGATTTTATTTTCTTTGGGTACAACACTGGGAGAGCCAAAAGCAAAAGTCCTGACTCTCAAGGTCCCCCAAGGAGAAGAGCAGCACCACTACCATCTCATAAAAAGACCACAACAGGGAGCTGAGCTTCTTTTCAAGGTGCCTGGGCTGTGGCCTCCTGACTGGCCCAAAACATAACCCAATAATAGTAGAACTAAAGCCAGGGATTAGACCTGCCCGCCAAAAGCAATATTTCATTTCTCACAAGACACAAATTGGGATTCAGAGGCACCTGGAGAGATTTCTGAAGTATGAAATCCGCCAGCCCTGCCAGTCATTCAGGAACACAGCTCTCCTGCCAGTCAAGAGGCTGGGAATGGGTGATTATTGGTTGGTTCTGGACTTATGAGCAGTAAATCAGGCCACCACTGCCCTACACCCAGTTATTCCTAATACCTGTACTTTCCTGGAATTCATCCCCACTAAAGCTGCCTTTTTCACATGTCTGACCTCAAGAATGCCTTCTTCTGTATCCTCCTGGTCTCCCAAAGTCAACCCATGCTTGCCATCCAGTGGGAAAATTCCGAGAACAGGACAGAGGCCAGCTGACATGGACTAGACTGCCCCAAGGATTTAAAAACTCTCCAACCATTTTCAGCACAGCCTCTGATTTAAAAGCCTCCCCAGCAGACAAACATAGCCATACACACTGTTCCAGTTTGTGGACGACCTGCTGCTGGCCACACAGATGCAGGAGGATTGTTTGGAAGGGACAAGACAACTCCTCACCCTCCTATGGGGAGCTAGCTAAAAGATTTCAAGTAAAAAGGTCCAAAAATGTAAGAAAAGGTCAAGTATCTCTGTTTTCACCTGTCCCAAGGACAACATCAAATTGGCCCAGAGAGAAAAGAGACCATCTGGTCAATCCCGATTTTGTCACCCTGACATCAAGTTTGGGAATTCCTTGGAACCACAGGTCTTTGTATAATCTGGATACCTAACCTCTCTATTTTGGCAAAACCTCTTTATAAGGTCACAAAGGGAGGAGAATGAGAACCTTTGCTATGGGAATGAGCACAACACGAACAGACACTTCACAGAAGAAGAAATACAATTGATCAAAAGTTCATATGAAAAAAGTTCATCGTCTCTTGCAATTAGAGAAATGCAAATCAAAACTAAGATTTCATCTCACTCCAGCCAAAATGGCAATTATTGAGAATAAAAGCAATAATAAGTGTTGGCGAGGATGTGGGGGAAAATGTACATTGATACATTGCTGGTGGGACTGCAGATTGATACAGTCACTCTGGAAAGCAGTGTAAAACTTTACACCAAAAATACAAAGAACCCAATCAATAAATGGGCCAAGGAACTGGACAGGCACTTTACAGAAAAAGATGTACAGGCGATTAATAAATGTATGAAAAAGTGTTCAACATCTCTAGTAATTAGATAAATGCAAATTAAAACTCTAAGATTTCATCTTACTCCAATTAGATTGGCTATTATTGGGCTGGGGATACAGCTCAGTTGTTAGAGTGCCTACTGCACAAGCACAAGGCCCTGGGTTCAATCCCCAGCACCGCAAAAAAAAAAAAAGAGGAAGTACAATGGCTATTATCAAGAACGCAAACAATAATAGATGCTGGCATGGCTGTGGGGGAAAAGGCACACTTTTACATTGCGGGTGGAGTTGCAAATTAGTATAGTCACTCTGGAAAGCAGTGTGGAGATTCCTCAGAAAACTTGGAATGTAACTACCATTTGACCCAGCTATCCCCCTCTTTTTTTTATACCCAAATGACTTAATATCAGCATACTTCAGTGAGGCAGCCACATCAATGTTGATAGCAGCTCAACTCACAATAGCTAAACTATGGAACCAGCCTAGATGCCCTTCAACAGATGAATGCATAAAGAAAATGTGGTACATATACACAATGGAATATTACTCTGCCTTAAAGAAGAATGAAATTATGACATTTGCAGGTAAGTGGACGGAGCTAGAGAATATCATGCTAAGTGAAATAAGCCAATCCCAAAAAACCAAAGGTCAAATGTTTTCTCTGATAAGTGGATGCTGATCCACAGCAGCAGGTGGATAGGGAAGAAGGAAGGAACTTTGGATTGTGTGGAAGGGAATGAGTGGAGCGGTGGGGTTGTGGGGATGGGAAGGATGGTAGTAGAACGAGACAGATTATTACCCCATATGCATGTATGAAAAAAATTAAATTTTGTATAAAAATTTTTTTATAAAAAATTTTTATAAATTTTGTATAAAAAATTAAATTTTTAATAAAAAAATTTATTTGAGGAAATCAAGCTAGCCCTCACTAATCCACCTGTCTTGAGACTCCCAGACATGTCCAGGCCTTTCCTCTTGTATATACAGCAGAGTACAAGCATTGCAGTAGTGGTCCTGAGCCAAACATTGGTGTCACGGCGTCGGCCAGTGGCATACCTAAGCATCTTGACTCTGTCACCCGAGGCTAGCCACCCTGTCTACATGAACTTGTGACTATGGCCCTATTAGCATCAGAGGCTGACAAACTGACAATGAGACAAAAATTAATGGTCTAAGTGCTACATGGAGGGTCGACATTAATGGAGGAAAAGAGGTAACATTGGCTGACTAATGCCTGATGGTCAGATATCAGGCAATGCTGCGTGAAAATCCACACATCCACCTAGAAGTGGTGCAGACCTCAAACCCCATGTCAGGCCAGCTCCACCAGATCAGGGCAGCATCGAAGTCACGGATGAGGTATTTTCCAGCCAACAAGGCTTAACAGACCAGCCTCTCAAAGATCCCAATGCTGAGTAGCTGAGTACTTCACTGATGTAGCAGTTTTGTGGAAGAGGGAGAACTCCTTTCTGGGTACTCCATGGTAATCCTAATTTCCACCATTGAGGTAAAACTTCTACCAAAAGGAATCCCTTCACAAGAAAAGCAAAAGTCATTGTGCTGACCCAAGCCCTTCAACTGGCCCACAGGGGTACATGTCCCCCAATATGCCTTAGACACTCTCCACATACATGGGGCTTCAGGAAGGAAAGACATACGTATGGCAAAGAAATCCTTGAACTTTTAGATGCTCTATGGGCTCCTAAAAAGGTGAAGTCATTCAGTGTCAGGGACATCAAACAGGGAACACCATGGCCACTTGGGGAAATCATAAAGCAGACTGAGAGGCAAAGTTCATGACCTCCCAAGGGACAGCAGAACAATAGCCTTGACTGCTGCCCTAGTCCCTACTCTATTGGCAGTATGGGACCACAATTACTCACATGTGAGCACCTGGTTTAAAACTAAAACTAGGAGCCAACTCCCAGGCAGATGGTGGAGGTTTGAAGAAGGCCAAATAGCAATCCTGAGGCCCTAATCAGCCTTTGTCAAGCAGTTCCACCAAGCAGCCCACATTGGGCTGCCATTTCTACATTCCCTGGCTCTCCAGCAGAGCCCAAACAGTGGAATTATCCATGGCAGGGACCTAAGGCCTCCCTGGGGTGCAAAGTGTCAGAGGGGACCCATTTGGAAATATAGTTGTGAACTTCACTGAGCTGCCCTGGGTCCAGGGCTATAAATATGTATTAGTCTTTTTATATAGTTTCTCAGGCGGGGTAGAGGTCTTCCCTGCTCACACAGGGAAGGCACAAATGAAATGGCCCAGTCACTCCTAATAGAAATCATTCCTCTGGAATCCCAATCACCATAGGATAGGATAATGGGCCAGCACTGATGGCTGAGGTGGTGCAATTGGTGGCAAAGGGGTTGAAGATCAGCTGGAAGTTGCACACTGCATACCATCCTCAGAGCTCCAGGAAAGTGGAGTGAATGAACCAAACTCTGAAGTTACAATTAAGCAAACTTTGCCAGTAATCCCACCTACACTGAGACCAGATGTTACAATTTGCTTTGTTAAGAATTAGGTCTATGGTGGCGCACGCCTGTAATCCAAGCGACTTGGGAGGCTGAGGCAGGAGGATCGCGAGTTCAAAGCCAGCCTCAGCAACTTAGCGAGGCCCTAAGCAACTCAGTGAGACCCTGTCTCTAAATAAAAAATACAAAATAGGGCTGGGGATGAGGCTCAGTGGCCAAGTGTCCCTGAGTTCAATCCCTGGTTCAAAAAAAAAAAAAAGAATTAGGTCTAGCCCTACTAGTGAAACAGAGTTCTCCCTTAGGAGATTCTTTATGGATGCTCTTCTCCCATCATAAGGGGTATACAAGGAGATCTAAAGGAACTGGACCACAATACTCAGAGGCAGCAGATGCAGGCTCTTAGCTCAACTCTAACCACTATACACCAATGGGCTAGGGAATGGCTACCTGTAAGCCTGACCAAGGATGCCCACCCCTTTCAACTAGGAGAAGTTGTTTGGGTAAAAGGATGGAATGTCCAATCCCTAAAGCCTCTATCCATTCACTATCATTTTATCCACTACTTCAGTGAAGGTGGCCAAGACACAGCAGAATAAAACCTGCTTCTCATGACTGGGAATGAATTCCCAATCCAGCTGCGCCATGCAAGTTGACCATCCGAAGTAAGTGAGTTGCATCCTGAGAGACCCCGAAGGACAACATCTCTGGAAACAGGTTTATCTCCTCATGGAAGAAGCTTGAGGAATGAACCACCTGCTAGGACCAATGGATTCTTATTTTTATATTGGTCTCCTCACTGTCGCATTTTGGCACTCACTGCCACTCCTTACCCCTCTCTGTTGCTGGGGTCTTTGCCTTAATTTTCATCACAAGTTTAGCAGAGAATGTTCCAGCCACCTGGCACTGGGTTGAAAAATTTCTACTAGCAGGGCTGGGGATATAGCTCAGTTGGTAGAGTGCTTGCTTTGCATGCACAAGGCCCTGGGTTCAATCCCCAGCACCACAAAACAAACCAAAACAAACCAAAAAAAAAAAAACAAAACAAAACTAAGATTGGGGCTGGGGCTATAACTCAGTTGGTAGAGTGCCTGCCTGGCAAGCACAAGGCCCTGGGTTCAATCCCCAGCCCC